>JAGDQP010002288.1:0-33419 GCA_022664845.1 Lepisma saccharinum | reverse complement strand
TATATATATATATATATATATATATATATATATATATATATATATAACTATTTGAGGCATTGTATCCATAACTTAAGTAAGCTTGAATACGCTGACAAGGCTTACATTACACTTTATTACAAAAGCACCCAGTGGAAAGTAGCATTTTCAATGTTCTATCAACCTTTCTTCAAACTAACAATAATCAACGCTATATAAGTACATGATTAAGCATGAGAAGCCCAGAGAGATCCTTTCTTCATCTTCCACCAATCACGTTTCAGAGATTGTTCACTTTCCGAAACTAAACAAATTTCCAGTAACGTAACAGTTCGTTACTTGCTCAAACCTTAAAGCAGGATACGCCTGAATTGTACCTTTAACTTAGATCCTGGTCGACTCGTTACCGCATAGTTTCCCCGCCCCATATCCTGGCCTAAACCTTAGATCCCTAAAAACTATAAATAAATTCAAATCAAGCTCCTGACAAAAAATAACTACATAAAAACAAAACTTGAATCAAGACACAACTAAATTTGCATTTAAATAATAAATAAATATTAAATAAATTAAATAACAAAAAGAAATTTAAAATAACACCGTCTTACAGATTCCCTACTTCAGTCCTTATCCAAAGCCTAATACACCATCCCAATCCGGAAACTCCTTAATTATCTATCTTTCTCGAATACTTTCTTCTCTTTTCTCTACCTAGTATGTCTTCCCATTCTTCACTTATATTGAACCCACTGTCCAGTTTATGGCATTATCCTATGTTTCGTTGATTCTCCTCGCTTCTTTCCACCTCCTAACCAATGCTTTACTGTGTGTCTTTGTAATAGAAGTGTAGTGTATAAACCATTTTAGCTTATTTTAGTTTACTTAAAATATATTTATATATATATTTGAGTTGTGAAAGTTTACCTAAAGACCGCATCAGATGATAATGCTTTTAGTTACAGAAAGTGTAATTTTGATACAAATAATTGTATGAATAAGAAATAACACGTAATGTCACACTTTTATATATTTTCCATAAAGAACGCTTCTTTATTTTCCGTAATCCTTTTCTTAGCATAATCAATCAAATAGCAGTATGTTTGATGTTAGCTTGAAGACAACTGAAAGCGGTTAAATTTGTGACGTTACCGCCATGCTTTTCCAATAACGGAGAGCGCCAACAGTCCAACACGGAACACATGACTTGGAGTTGTATGCATAGGATGTGTCACGCTTTGTGTGACATCTTGGAGTGGCATGCTTTATGTAGTATCAAATATAACAAAAACTGGTACTGAGTCTCTCGATCTTAAAAGTCATAGAAACAAATACGATGTCTTAAGATAGGGTACTATTTTTGTAGATATAAGTGCTCGAATAAAGGTAGGGAACTGACTGGATTTGGGGTTTAACGTACTATCTTATTAATTACTTTTGTGTTTGAAACTTTCGGTCAACAGTAGCCAATTTCAACGTATGAGATAATTCATAGTGATGATATCCCTGCTTATATTACATCATAGGTGGTCCGAAAGCTGCCTCGATTTGTCCTTTAAATCAAAACTTCACATAATGTTATAATCAAATGCTACAATTTAATTAATATAAATATGTTTATGTTAATATAAATGTGTTTATGAATATTAATTCCTCGTCCTAATATGTGTGATATTACTATATCTATTATGGTAATACTGATGTGTACTAATAGGTACTGATGTGTGGTTCAAGTGCAGAACTTCGTTTATCGTAGGAGTTAAAACCACATTAAAATTTCTGCATTTTTAGCTGAAGAGGGTGAGAGGACTTGTAATGACTATGGATGATTTTCGCCGGCCGGGTGGCCGAGCGGTCTGCGGCGGTAGGTCATCGGCTCGAAGGTTCCGGGTTCGAGTCCCGGCAGGGGCATGGGTGTGAATTTTAACAGCTAAAGGCGAATCGTGATGGGCCGAAGTCCAAAGTTACTACCCATAAGACTGACCCATATAAAAATAAAGTTTACCAAAGCTTATGGATGATTTTCACAGAGAATCAAAAACATATCATGGTGATATAGCAGTTTAAAAAATACCAGCTTCAATCTTTCCCCAAATATACACATTTCTGAAGATAACACAAATCGAATTTATGCAGTTTCTTCATTCATAATCAAAGTCAATCAGGAATCAATGTATCCTGTATTTACAAACGTTTACCAAACTAAACCACTTTTGTAACATGTTTCACATAATATAGCATATTCGGTATCTAAGTGCACAAAAATCTGGTGTAGTAAATTAAGCATTGAAATGAAACAGAGGAAATTATTACAAATGAATCCAAATCTTTTAGTACGAAACCATTAACTAACTTTTAGTAAAAACGGAGCAAGTGAGTTCGTGTTTCTATATGAAGATTACAGACAAACAGCGTGCTTTGTCCATTTTGGATGAATTGAGATCCAATTAAAGGTGCCACACTTCTCCTCTTTAAAGGGCCTTTTTAACAAACTATCATGCATGAGGAGAATATGCATAGTCCGTCTATTACAAATAAATCTTTATTTGATGTTCAGGGTGGTTATGGACTTCTAAACTTTCTCCTGTAAAATCAAGAAAATGGACAAAGCACATTCTTTTCGTGAGGTCTTCAGCATTTAGGTCATGTTGCTAAATATATATAGGGTGCTTTATAAATGATAGTCATAAATTAAGGAGTCAATTTCTCATATCGAAACAAGAAAAATTTCTTTGAAGAAATTTTAAAATGTGCATAGTTTCGGAGCTAGAGGCGTCTAAAGTTAGCGTTGCAAGAACGTCACGAATGACGTCATATCTAAACAAATAATGACATAAGATATATCGGCTTAGCAAATCGAAATGGAAGTAGTATATGATTCAGGGAATACTGCATAGAGGAGTTTTCTCACGTAAGAATTTTATTGTCAACGAATTAACGTTGCACAATAGACAAACGTAGGAATCTCATCTAATGTGAAACTTTCAATTTTACTGAACTGTATGTATTGGATACTACTTTGTGATTTGCTAGGCTCGTTATTACCTCATTATTTGTCAAGATATGACATCACTCGTGACGATGTCGCACTATTTTCGGCGCTTATAATTTCCAAACTACGCATGTTTCTTAATTTCTTCAAAGAAAATTTTGTTCTTGTTTCGATCTGAGGAATTCAACCCAATTTATGACCATCATTTATAAAAACACTGTGTATATAAATATATAATATATTAAATGATAAAATAAAATGGGAAAAAGTTTATTTACGTGTATAGGACATAGTAGTAACTTCACAAATACTTTACATAAAATTAAAAACTTGGCAAACTTTCGCCAAAGCCATGGTCACAGTGAAGAAAGGAAAAAGTTTGAGAGGAGTTGTCATGAGGAGTGTCTCTATCAAACTGAAAACTGAGTAACAGAATGGCCAGATTATGAAGGGAAAAAAAGTGACTAAAGTAGCCGGATAAATCACAGAAAGGCTATGGGACTGAGGAGAGAGAGAAAAGTAACTTAGAGTCATGAAAAAGCTTCCTGAAGGATATATGAGGATAACAGCAGGAAAATAATAATAATAAGAAGAAGAAGAAGAAGTTAAAAAATATAAACTAATAAAAAGGAGTAGATATGGTAAGTGAAAGGATAAAACATAACTAAATACTACTTCGAAAAAGAAACAATGACAAAAGACTGGTGCTCAGGAATATTACAAGCAGTATAAGCCAGGTTCATAATTGGAGGAGAGAATAGAGCTATGCGTCTACCCCATCTCTTCTTAACTATAGCAGGTGATTCAGGATAGAATTTTCGGATACTATCACGGAAGGTTTCGTCGAAAGTATGGCCGTGATGTGACGTGTGGTGAAGAAGGGTAGATAAAATCATTGTGATTTGGAGGAGTAACGATAGTTGTTGATGTGGATGGTTAGAGATGTTTGAGTTTCGCCAACGTAGTAAAGTGAGACAGAGGTTACAGCGTAAGCGTTAAGTCAGGTTGGAGGAAAATGCAGCTTCCGGAGTGTCAGAACTAGGAAGTCTTGTGAGTGAAGGGATGCTTGAAGGACAAACTGGAGTCAAAAATAGGACAGGTTCTATAGTGGGACTTTTTGAACCTCCCAGGGGTGAGACAAGTGGACAGTATGGATTCAGTTCTAATCAGGATCGTGTTTAGATTCGGCGATGTACCGTAGGTTATTAAGCTAGATTATTCGTTAGCTACCTACTGACATGTTACTATCTGTACTCTCAGTTAGGTAACATATGTAATTCCGCTTAAAATGTCCAAAGAAAATCATTGTCTTCACTTCTAACAGGAAATCACCGCCACCGGTCAGAACCATGATATACGGTATGTCCTCCTATATGTCCTTCCTTCCTAATTTTATTCTTGAGCTGTCTTGTCTGGAGAATTCAGCGCTCAAAGAAGGTATTCCCTGTTTCTTATGCTACTAACGTTTTGTAAGGAATGGCGATATAAATGAACTTACCTCTTTTCTTAACAATGTGCTTCAAGAACCATTGGATATTTCAGCAAATAAGCAACTCGTACTTTTCTCGGCGATATTTAATTCCAATATAATGTGATATTAGAAAGTCTAAAGTTAACGATGTTTTCCTGTTTTTGAACGAGTTAAACCATGGTGCATTTTTAACTCAAGTCCTGAGATTGGTCTTCCGTGGGTCCAAAAAGAGAATTTCAATCCAGTCTGATCTGGCAGGTCCAGTACAATCAAACACACTTAATCTCATCTTTCCAAGATACCCATAGAATTTTGAGGCATGTGAAGCAACCTGAAGATACGAATACGACAGAGGGATACCCTATGGACTAAGAGAAACCACAATATCTCCTGCGTGTTGTAAAGTTGGCACAGGAAAGACACATCAAGCCATGAATATTCCAAGTATTATGAATAGTGAATTGTATTCGGTAAGTGTATAGCTTTCATAACAATATCAGGAAATTATCTGAGTTCCTAATATCTGTCAATGTGATGTGCTATACTAGGAAAATAGCCTGCATATATGTTAAGGTTATTCATCTCTCTCACTATGGCTACTTTCTAAAATTCAAGAAATCTTCCTACATTCACTAAGTTAATTTCTAATAATTAAAGAAATGTAGATTTTAACTTCTAATATTTAGGTTAATTGATAATTTTTAATGGTTGAGAGAATATCATCTCAAACTTTCCTGCATCCGGTTAAAAATATCTGATCTAGCTGTTTTTATCTACCATAACTAAAAATAAGCAACTTTAGCATCTTTCATTAACCTACATGAAGAGAAACAATGAGGAATCATGCAGAACTGTAGTATGTAATATGGGCGCAGAAATAATGCGCTGAAGGTAGAAAGGTTGCGTTTTCCCACATAGCAAAATGACGTCCCAGGGATATCTGACGGATCTCCTGGCAGGATATCGGAAGGACGTCCTGTTTAAGTCCCGTTTACATCCATGGGACGTTCATGGGACCTCCAAATGTCCGCCCCGGGATCATCCCTGGGACGTACTTTTGGGATCCTTTTAGGACAAAGATGGGACTGTAATGGGATAATTTATTGCATGTAAAATATATTATATTCAAGGTTATTCGTACCACTAAATACAATTAACGTGGCTCTATAGGTGCTACCGTTAATACCAGATGCCAGCAAAAGCGTTCTATTTTATCTGTGTCCTTTCTTCCACCCGGGTTGTCCAGGCTTCGTTTTTAAAATTTTCGCGCTAGAAATTCTAACTTTCCAGTTATTCACTTTCCAGCTTGAAAATTTTAAAAGCAAAGCCTGGGTAACCCGGGTGCAAAAAAAGGACACGGAGGAAATAAAATGCTTTAGCTGACATGGTATTAACGATATCACGTATATAGAGCCACATAAGGTTATTGTATATTGTTGTTATAATTATATTTTTTAGCATTAACTTAAGTATTACATGCAATTCCAAGAAAGAAAATTTTATAATATTTAATATATAATTGCTAATAATAGTATCACTTCACTAGTAGTGAATTGAGTATCACTATGATTGAAAGCTTGCAACAAGAAATTCAACTAGTGTTTATAAGAACATCTACTTAATACAGAGTGGCTAACGATAAACGTTCCTGAAATTCCTTGATTTTGTTAATATTTCATTGACCAACATAACTGAACATTATTATTTTCATACAACTACATTACATATAGTAATGAATATAACTGAAATATTGAGAGTTAATAAATATAATTTGTCTGAGTGTTTACCAACTAGTCCAAAAATGACGAAGCATCTTGAAAAATAAGTTCGCAAGATCACAGAACCACACTAGACACACACACATTACTTAGTAATATTTGAAACACTGTTTACAATTTTATATTTCTGCATAAAACTCCATGACTATTCTCAAATCTTGTGAAATTTCCCTGATGTATACAAGATAGTCGAATATATTCCTTTTATTGTTTGCTACGTCATATCCTTCGTATCGTATAGTTATAATTAATTAAATAATAATAATAGTAAGGTCGATTTAATTTATAAAAAAATAGGTAATCCCGCACGGCTTTCCGGGGGACATCCAGGGGACCTCCATACAGGATGAACTGTTTGGATTGCCTATAGAGTTATCCCACGGATGTCCTTAGGACATCGCTATGGGAGCTTAAGAAATCTGACGTTAATGGGATCTAAATGGGACGTCCCAGGGATGTACTCTGCTATGTGGGTTACTGTGAGGATGAAATTCTGAACTGATAATGAGAGCATAATAAAAAGGCAAAGTTAAATCTAGGCAACTCTTGTGAAATAACAGATAAATGTTGAACACACGAAGCACGATGGAAAAGTACCGGTTCTAGGTTCATAGGTAGAAAAGGTGCAAAGTGTAAGAACCCTTTGGTAAGGTTTTGTGAAGGTGTAATTAAAGGTGCGTCACAGGATGCTGGATAGATCAAGTAATATAGTTAGTAATCTTACTTTGTATGTATGTTTAATACAGTACGATTACATAGAAGGATTGTACTCTCGTGCCTTGAATTCCTTAATGACTCCTAAGTAGGTATATTTGCTCCAAAGTTTCTGGTCTAAGGTGCGCTTTATCTCAGGAAGGATGAAGGACACAAGCAAGAATTTGAAATAGATTGAAGCAAATTATGACATTTCTCATATTTATAGTTTATTACCTTAAACTACAGAACTCTTACTTTACCTCCGATACGTGTATTGTATAATTTGTTTATTTATTTATTGATCTTTCCGCCTTCAGAACAATTGATCATGGCTTCGTCAAGTACAATATTTCGTCATATAGAACGTAATTACTAGCTTTACTTTTAGGTTTAGTACATGTTGGGGCATAAATACCTGACGATTTTAAAATAAGAATACAACTTTATTTTTTGCTCTAAGATAACCGAAAGATTAGAGCATTTTATGGAGTTTAATGAAACAACTGATTTACGTGTGAAATGGTACACCCTGATTTTCCAAACATTGTTCCATTTGATGTGGAAGAGAATGTGTTACTCGTTAAAGTACTACGTCTGACCGGTAGGTAGCTAAGTTGTAATGGTTACAGAGTACACTGCTGGGACATCAGTCATCAAGGAGCGTTGGCCTGTTCTTGCAGTAGAAACGATGATTAAAAGAAACTCAGCGACAGCAACCTAACGATAGTTTCGAAGACGTTTTAATACGCTAAACGTTCCTCTAGGAACACCGTGTTACTGTGGATGAAGAAATGGCGCTAAGAAGGTTCAGCACGAAATGTTGGTCGTTCTCGATCAGTCATAGACCTGATAGTGTGCACCGGTGAAAGGTAGTATTATAGCGAATAACACATTATCTTCCACATCGAATGGAACAGTGTTTGGAAAATCAAGGTGGCCATCTCAGGTATATCATTTTTCACACGTAAAATAGATTTTATATTAAGCGCCATAAAATGTTCTATCTTTGGGTAGCATTAAACAATATCTTAGGACAAAAATAAAGTTGCATTCTTATTTTAAAAATCGTCAGGGATCTGTACAAATAGAGTAATAATTCAAACAAAGAAAGTGGATAATTCAATTATAACTAATAAGGCTCATGAGAATAATTATATTTAAGACCAAATACTTTGTATTTTAACGTATGTGATTCCCCATGAATTTCTCAATGTCATAAAACACACATTTATCTAAACTGATTTCATCTTCATTTTGAAATAACGTTTTAGTAATTGTTTGAAAAATTCAGGAATATTGTTATTTAGTTTGAGCTCTAGATATTGAAATCTATTATATGTTTTGTGAAATCTGAAGTTTTTAAAGTAAGTTGTGTTGCTTATCTGGTACTGTATTCATTGATATCACAGCTCTTTGCAAAGTTGGATGTAAAGCGAGATTGTCTGGAAAGGTCATACGTTCAATTCTCCTAGCGCGTATGTATTTAATATCTCCTGAATAGGATATAGCTCCAAAATTTGTTATATTTTATAGTTATTAGAAGTCCTTGCACCCTTCTGAAAAAGAGTACATCAAGCACTAGAAAACTTGAATGGAAGTAATTGTTATTAATGTCCTAAACGTGCTGGTCAGCCTCTAAGAACGGGACGGTGAACTTCGAACCACTCTGTTCAATGGGCCCCGACAGGAATTGAACCCGTGACCTCGCGCATGGTAAGCGAGCGCTATAAACTCTCAGCCACCCCAAGGTCAGAAAACTTGCAGCAAAACAATCTGTAAATAAAAGCTAACCAAAACATATAGGTAAGAGAAAGAACAAAGTAAGAGAGTAAACAAATTCTCAATTAGCAGTTTAAGTCATAATAAAGAATCTAATCATTCGTGTGATATCGGATTATGCTTCAAATTCTGCAAGAAGGTGAAAGGAGTAAAATAAAAAAAAAATTGTTTCTAAATTTTTGAAAGCTTTAAAACGAGAAGGTAAAAAAGCAGTAAGTTATGGAATTAGATTCACTGGAAAACGAAAACCATATCACATTCAAACGTAGAAGGTGCGTATATATTTGGCTAAAGGTTGTTGAATCTATTTATGGTAAGTATAAGAATCCTCTCAAGCAAAAAACCTTGGTGGTGAGATATTAATGTTGGAAACACAATGAGAAAAAGAAGTTTTTTAAAGTTTGGAAAACCTCAAAGTTAAATTTGGACAAAGCTGTATGCAGAGAAACATTCAAGAATGTAAGAAAAACAGTTGCTCAGTAAAAAGAACCAAAACCAAGAAAAACGGTAAGTAAGTCGCAGAAGAGAAAAAGGAAAGACAAATTAATATTTTCTGCATTAAAAGCAAATGGAAAACGAAAATCGGAATGCGTTAAGTTCATTAGATGTAAACTGTTTGAAAAATACACAAGGTTATGGAGAACATAACTATATAGAGAAGCTATACAGAATAAATGAAGTGGTGTCCAATCTAGGAAACAATAAAAAAATGAGAATTCTGCTCTTCCTGACTTCGATTGAACTTTTGCCCAATTCTTTTTTTTTTTTTTTTTGACAGTAAAAATAGAACAAACTACAACTTTTGTTCTTAGAAATAACTTTGAAACAATCTGATCGCGCATAGTGATGTTATAACAAAGCAGCGTGCTGTCTCGCAACGTATATTTTGTATACTCAAATTTTCGTTCCTTCTGAGCAAACATCTTCAGGAGCATGTAAGGGACAGGTTGATAATGGAAAAATTAAAATTTATTATTTTATTTATTTAAGAAACTCCAAATGCAACTCAGAGTCCGCTTTACATTGCAGACCACAAAACAACAATTACAACAAACGGAAAGTATCGTCCCTGGCTTTATTCAAGATACCATTCCAATAAGTGCACGGTGCGACCTAGAGAAACCAGAGAATACTCAATCAGGGTGGGGAGTCGTTTGCCGCGAACTCTCAACCTTGCAAATGCGAAGCTAACGCTCTACCAACTGAGCTACGACCGCTCAGTAGTTAAGGTAAAATAGCATAAGTGATAACAATGTAAAAGTATCAGAACCAACTCAGCTTACACACAGAGATTCAGCGTTAGTTTAAGATACAATACAAGGAGGTCCGTCGAAAACCAATGTTGAACCTCTCTCTATATATAAGCTCAATTAGCTCAGATGCGTTAACAACTACCTTGAATCACTTATATATCTTAACTTACCTATGTAGTTTTTTATCTATGAAGTTACCTACCTACACACATAGCTTGTTCATTATCTATGATTCTGAAGATGTTCGTTCAGAACAAACGAAAATTTGAGTTCAAGAAACAATATCTCGAGAGATAACATGCGTAGTAAGTAACTGCTACGAAACTCTTGTTTACAACCATATCAAATGAAATCAAATGTTTGTTGAAATGTACAGTTGACAGTAACTTATAAATTGAACTACTTTATAGACTTCATTTACAGTATCAGCAAGTCATTGGCTTCAAAATAATAAGATACTTTACTATTAAATAAATATACGAGATATGTGATTTTACAATCAAAAAGACGACACCAGGAAATCGTAAATTTTGAAAATTTAGTAATGCAGTAACGCTTTAAAAGAATACACTAGAAAACAAGATAAAATTTGTTTGGGACACTTAAGAGTATACGACGAAGAATGACAAACATCATTACATTGAGTACTGAAATCGTAAATACTTGGCAGACAAATGCATCTAGCTGATATGATAAAAATGTATCGATGCGACATATTAAAGAAAAGTTGACCGGCCTACTTGGTTCAGTGGTTACGATCGCTGACTACAGATAAATACAGAGGAAGCGGTAGAGGTTCGAGTTCCCTCACGCCGGCCATCCTGAAGGTTTTCCTCAGCCTTACCAAGTAAATGCTGGAGTGGCACCTCTTCCTGATCCTTATTCCTGGAACAGTGTTTGCTGATGGACATATCACATCCCTCCAACTTGTGAAGGGCTTAGGCCCTAGCTACCGTTGAGCTCACAATTGAAGGGTTCAGTCGGAAAAAGGGATAAGCTATACAGACAATAAAGGTGTGATTACTATTTCCTCAAAGCCATCTGAAACCGTGTGCAATCTGACGTATTAATACTTGTTATCGGATGAACTCTAGAGACTCCATGGTCCACCCGACAACAAGCAGTGATACTTCAGATTGTACACAGATGTCATATGGCTGCAAGGAAATGGTAATCACGTCTTTATTGTGTACACAGATGGCATATGACTGCAAGAAAATTGTAATCACGCCTTTATTCTGTACACAGATGGCATATGGCTACAAGGAAATCGTAATCACGCCTTTATTGTGTACACAGATGTCATATGACTGCAAGGAAATGGTAATCACGCCCTTTATTGTGTACAGAGATGTGATTTGACTGCAAGAAAATGGTAATCACGCCGTTTTTGTGTGTGTCACTTAACCCATTCTCTGACTGAACCCCTGAACTGTATTTTTTTTAATAAATGAAAGGAAAATTTACCTGGGAGAAGAAGGTACTTCAGTCCGAGAAACTTGCAGTTCTTTTTCCAGCCATTGCGTTCAACAAATCCCCAACAATTTCGACGCAAAAACTAAGCGGACAGAAAGTGAGCGTTCTAACCATTTGGACAACTAGGAGCGCAACATAAAATATACTCACTACATAAGGTAAATAAAATGAATTTACACTCATACAAGAATTTCCAAGAATTCGGAAAACCAGATTATTGTACGATTTAAAAAAAAAACGGAAATGAACGTGATTATTATACAGTCACTTCAACAGTTCTATCCAGAGGATTTTCTTCAGCTGATTTAGGAAGAAAATCAAACTGAACATGTTCCAAAATCAGCATAGTTTCAAGAAAGGTAGGTGCACTATCGATGTTTTAAACCTAATCTACTGGTTGAAGAAAAGTTAATAGCTGAATAAATGTTAGATTTATCAGGTCAGATTCCAAAACTACATATGATATTGATGTTCAAAAAATCTGAAAAAAAAAGAAAAATCAGAAATATTTTTATAGATGATGTAGTCTGGAGAAAGTCGCTGTATTGTTTTCGATACTTTGTCGTGGAAGAAGTAGTTAGAGGAGAAATGAAGTTACACGAAGGAAATAGAAAAATGGGTAATATCTACAGATAATGTGCTGATATGAGGAAATTCAACACAGAGGAGCCTTTGAAGCGGAACTTAGGAATATCGGTCCTTTCAGGAAGGTTAAGAGAAAAGCAAGTCATGGAGAGGAAAGATCTACAATAAAAATAATAATATTAAAAAATAATACGAGAAAACTGGAACTTACAAAATATGTTAGTCATTTGAAGTCTTAAGCAGTGGTTTTCCAACTGTGATTCGCCGAGCAAATTATACGTTTGAAAATAGTTTTACTTCTTTGTTTAGAACATTAACAAATAAAAGTATTTCTTTTCATTGCCAACAGTAGAATATCTTTATTGACTAGTTTCTTCACCAATTTATTTATTCCACCTATTTAATTTTCACTGTGGGAAAGTGTTTTTAGTTTTCTGCGTTACGGCATGGAATGGAAGATTAGTGCACCTGTATCTAAAACTTTTGTTAAACTTCTGATTCCATGCTCACCTAGTGTAACCTAATGTTTTAAATATGGCCATCACACACTTAGTACAATGGACATTTCCGTTTTCCCCGTCCTTATATATTTTATACTTTGTTTGTGTACATCGGATTAAATAACATATGATGTTTTTGACATTTCAGCGCTACGGTTTTCCGTTACGTAGAAATATAGCATGAAATACTGAGAATTTAATCTCCTACGTCATACAACGAAAATCATCCTCTGATTGGTTTACGTAATCAGTCCGTACTATTTCCGAAGCTATATGCTCCTCCCTATGTTACGTTCCTTATTCAGAAGTTTGAAGACGAAAAACGAGAATGAGATAGAACATTCACATCATCACTTAACGAATAATTAATGTACAAATCTGCAAAACACACTTCAATAAGTTAAAACACCAAAACATGTCTTTAATAACAGAAATTGCTCGAAATATAGACAGGGAGCAGTCTTAACTTGCAATGCTCTTCTAATCGCTAGTTCGTGCAATTGTTGACGTCTTGTCAGTTTAGCTCAGTTGGTTAGCGCATGCAACTTTTAATTTTTTATACTTTCACCTAAGGCTGTTCGAATCCTATCAAAGGCCGTGTTTTATTTTACTTCACGAAACGCAAGAGTAACTTCAAAGTAAAAGTTTCAATTTACTTTTTTGTTTCTTACATGCTTTTATTATTATTTTTTACAATGACATTAAAACTATTCAATATATTCACGGGCTACAAGTACGTTAAATTGTTAACAGATGGCAGTAACGAACACTATTAATTCATGTGCTTTTAAGTTCTTGAAAAATACTTCACTAGCATTCATTAAAAAAGTATACGATTGTCGGATGTAAAAACCCACATTTTTTTACAGAAAAAATAGGTAATTCTTTTTAAATACAAGAGTTCTAAAGAGCATTATTAGAAGATATCTTATGATTTAATCACGAAAATGAAAAAAAAAAAAAAAAAAAGCTGATATAAATTAGTGTTGAAGCTACCAAACTATATCAATATCTTAAATAGTATTAAAAGTAAAAATCAATTTTAAATGAATAAAACGAACTAAATGACGTGTTAAGGCATACAGAAACGCTATTCACCAATTATACTATTTCTTTCGATCCATTTTTGCGATCTCTTTTTAACAATACTAACAAATCAAATACCATCTGTATGTCAATGACAAGCAGTCGGAAGACTGATTACGTCATAACATGGCGGCGCCCGATTAAGCGCAAGGCTGAGACTCTTTTGAAGCAAGTCTTTATAACTCTTGATAAAATCATCACAGAAAGAAAATAAAATGTTTTCCGTAGTCTGCTTTAATGGAATAATTTTTTATTGCAATAAAAAAATACTACCGGAAATGTCCATTGGCGCATTTTTTTCATCCTTTTTTAAATTAGAGTTTGTCAATTACTCCGAAATGAAAGGTCCTATTTCTAAATTATTCTCAGTAAATTTAAAGAGTGCGTTTTTTTTCATAACAGGAAACTTTACTCAAATCAGTCTATGCATGTCAAAGTTAATCTTTAAAAAAAATGGAAAGAAATTTTGGCGTCGATTGTATAATTTATATAAGCCAGACGTGTTCATCTCTAGCACGTTTGAAGAATAAATGAAGTAATTGACTTGATATAGAACCAGATATATGGCTGAAATTATTCTTCATTGATCTTCGACAATCGAAATTGACAGCCGCATAACCCATATCATTTAGAGAGTGCTGAATTCTCATTTGCGATTAAGCTAAATTAACTTTAAAACAATAACTTAAACCACACTGATGATTCAATTCCATTAATTTGTTTTGTTATGTATGAAATATGTAGTGTAGAGTAATTAATTCGTATTTACCTGTAATTAGTTTTGTGTGTGCGTGTTTTTTGCACCAAGTGTGACGCGGAACAGCAGGGAAACACGATGAATTACATTGGCTTCACACGATCCGCGAAAAGTAACCAAGTGGAAATTATGTTAGATCGTTCGGTATAAATGAAGAGAGACAACAAATACACGGCCTTGAATAAAGATTACTGAGAGGTTGTTTTTCTGTTATCTACATAACACATGGTTGGACATTATCCATTGTTTGTGGCCGAGCCACAAACTGTACATTATCCATTCTTTAACTATACAAGCTTATCCGTTATATCTTTCTGTAAACATACCTTACCGACGAAAGCTAGCCACCTTTCATTGTTGTGTGTCTCAAGTGTATTAATAGTTGTTAAAAAAACTACACAATAATATTCAAGGTTCAATGCACCTGGAGAAGGATGGTTCATATTTTTACCTCTTTGGCAGCAGTCCTTAATAATCATGGCACTGATTATTAACGTGTAGGACACGATCGATTTTGCGGTAAAGCTATCCGCATCATCAGGTGTATCGGAAGCTAAGGTTTAAGGAAAGAGGACATGTGTGCTGATAGCTGGAAGTGCTATGCTGAAATGTAAACCACCAAAATGGCGGACGTCAATCGACAAAGGACAGTGTTGCCAGCGGTACCGCTCATCCGAGCACCAACCGCATGTACCAATGTGTGCAGTGGGTGAACAATGAACTGATTCTTTGTGTGAATGTAATGTTAGAGAAAACCTTATTGTGTTTATTTATAAGTGGGATCCAGAATCTACCCACATAGCAAAATGACGTCCCAGGGATATCTGACGGACCTCCTGGCAGGATATCGGGACGTCCGTAGGACGTCCTATTTAAGTCCCGTTTACATCCATGGGACGTATAGTTATAATTAATCCTTCGTATAACTATACGAAGGCATATCCTTCGTATAGTTATAATTAATTAAATAATAATAATAGTAAGGTCGATTGAATTTATAGAAATTCCAGGTAGGTAATCCCGCACGGCTTTCCGGGGGACATCCAGGGGACCTCCATACGGGATGAACTGTTTGTATTGCCCACAGAGTTATCCCACGGACGTCCTTAGGACATTGCTATGGGAGCAGGACCATTCTGACGGTAATGGGATCTAAATGGGACGTCCCAGGGACGTACTCTGCTATGTGGGTATCTACCTGTCCTGTAACCAGATTTAATTTTGACTGCTTTCATAAACTGATCTATCAATATGCGGTTTGGATTTATGTAGTATGTCTATGGAGGTATCTTTTATGTTGTGATGTGTGTTTTTTAGGTGCTGAAACAGTCCTGATTCTGGAAAATTCTGTTTTGCGTTCTTAATATGTTCCTTGAGCCTGACTCGGAGGTTGCGTTTGGTTTGACCTATGTACTGGCGGCTATCACATTCGCATGTTATCGAATAAACCCCGCTACCTTCATCCGGTGCGGTACAATAACTTTTGTGACATATAAAATATCTGGTGTAGTAAAAAGTAATCCATTATTTTTGCATGACATTGAAGGCTTGACTTACCATAGTTAGAATGATCCGATTTAGGTCACATATGCGCCGTTTTGTTCGATAACGTGTTGCCATTTGGAAGGTAATATCATGATGCCTCTCTCATAGAAGCCCTTGTCCCTATTGGCAAAAAATTGAGACAGTCGATTTTCACAAGCCTCTCTTGAAGCGAATTTTGCACCAGCAAACGTGTTCGCCATGGACAGGAACAGATGGTAATCACTCGGTGCCAGGTCCGGACTATAAGGTGGATGCATAAGAACCTCCCAACCAAGCTCCCGGAGCTTCTGGCGAGTCACTATCGATGTGTGTGGCCTGGCGTTGTAATGGTGGAACACAATGCCTCTCCTATTGATTGCTGCCTTCAGATGGTCCAATTGTTGACAGTCTCGTAGTTCCGAGTTAAGGGTTTGGCCGTAGGGGAGCAGCTCATAGTAGATAATTCCCTGCCAATCCCACCAAACACACAGCAAAACCTTCCTGGCCGTCAATCCTGGCTTGGGCACCGTTTGCGCCGGCGCACCGCGCTTCGACCACGACCGTTTTCGCGTGACGTTGTCGTAAGTGATCCACTTTTCATCACCAGTCACCAACCGCTTCAGAAATGGGTCGCTTTTGTTGCGATTCGCAGATTGAAATTTGGTCCATGAGGTTTTTTTGCGTTAACTCGTGTGGCACCCATACATCAAGTTTCTTTGTGTATCCAGCCTTATGCAAATGGTTCCACACGGTTTTTTGTGCAATGTTTAGCTCTTGGGCAATCGAAACAGTGCTTACATGACGGTCGGACGCGACAATGTCAAATGATTTTATCGACATTTTCGACACTTTTCCTTCCAGTGCGTGGTACATCTTTGACGTCAAAATTACCGGAACGGAATCGACGAAACCAAAATTGCGCGTGATTGGCTGTTACAATATCAGGACCATAAACACTATTCACATTTGCAGCCGCCTGGCTTGCGTTTTCGCCTTTATCGAAGAAAAACTGTAAAATATAGCGTATTTTCTCTTTGCTAGTGTCCATTTTGACGCGCGCTCACACAACACTGAGTCAACTCATCACAACTATCTGAACAGTGTTTGTATTACGCAATCTCATCGTTTGAACGCCATCTCGTTGGACCCGATCGGACTTATACAACTTGAGATACAGATCACTGAAGCCATCTATTGGCAAAATAATGGATTACTTTTTACTACACCAGATATTTGTCTATAGCTTTTGGTGGAACTGAAATAGAACACAGATTATTATTTTTGTAGACTTTATTTAATCTGTCAGTGATTGTGGGGAAGGATGGGATACTGATTTATTTTCGGTCCTCGGTATTTTTGTGGCTTGGGTTACTTTTTTATGGTGGTGTCGATTTTTAGCTTTTCACACCACCTTACTGTACCCATTACTTTGATTTACCGTAACTATATCATCTATTTCTTGTTCAAAATCACATGGGTTGACATATATATTGTATGCTCTCAGAAAGAAATTAAACCACACGTTGTGTTTGATCTGTTTAGAACGGAAATATTTTTGCGTGAATATGCGGTTCTCCTGTGGTCCATTTACGGTAGACTGTTGTTTGAAACTTGTTAGATCGATATGTAGTTAGATCTAAGAAATGTATCTTCCCATTGGTTTCAGTTTCCATGGTAAATTTTAATTTTGAATGGATACAGATAAATTGATTGAAGAAGCTTTCTAACTGTTCCTCTTGCTTGTATAGTATTAAAGAATTATCAACATATTATCTAAGCAGTAGTAATGTCGGCTGCTTCAAAATATTCGTTTCAAACTGGTTCATTGCAATGTCTGATAGTATCGGGGACGGTGGGTTACCCCTACGTAGTCCATTCTTTTGTAAATATAAAGCCTTTCCTTAAACCTTACTTTCCTATACACCTGATGATGCGAATAGCTTTTACCGCGAAATCAATCGTGTGCTACCTGCCATGATTATTGAGAACGACTACCTACCATGATTGTTAGAATATACACAACAATAGTTGTCAAGTGAACTTCACAAGCGATTCTTAAATTATTGTATATCTTCGTATTTTCATTTTTACTCTGATATATGTGGACAGATTGACGTTTCCAATTGACTTTGACAAAAATAATTTTCTTTCTTAAAATTCAGTTGCGAACATACTTAAAATGACATACTATACAATACGTCCTGTTGATAAGTATCTATGATTTTGAAATATTATCGACGATAACAAGGATATAGCATTTAAGCGTCTGAAAAGAAATATTTTAGGAACAGAAATAAAAAGGAGTAGAATCATGGGAAGAAATTCTGCAGCAAAAGTATCCGAAAGATAAGTGAAAAATTCTAAGATGCTTCTGTGGTGATATAAAACTGATGTCAACAAAGAGAACAAAACAAGATTAGCACGTGGAAGTAAAAACAAAAACGGGATGTGAAGCCTATTCTAAGCCGAGACCAAGTCATATCCTAAAGTTATTTATTTATTGTATTATCTACTCTCATATTGTAGTTCACGAAATCTTATTCTATTGTAGGTAGTATTGACAAGTTTGGCAACTTTAGGCCTGATCTTTCATCTTCATTGAAAGTGATCATTTCTAAGATATGGTGAGTCTTAGCTGAAATCAAGTATTGAAAACAATCTTCACTTATTCATGAGTGAGGAGAGGACATTAAATTATAATCACCTCCAACTTTTAGCCCTCAGTCTTGGCAGTGTGACCAATATTTGATTACTTTTGTACTTATGTTATTCTAAGCCTGTCTGTAACAAATTTATACAAATGCGAAAGACTACAAATAACCTTCTTTCAATAAATGTCGGGCTCTTCTCATCTTCAATGGCACTATCTTTGTTTCCTAGTATTGTGCCGAGTGTTTCCTGCACTCTCTTCTTCATTCGTTTGATCAACCTCTACTATATCTCCCGCTTCTCCTTCTTCGCATCACACTGTTCACTTCATCGCCTTCCACTTATCTTGCAATGTTCCTAGTTTTGGAAAGCACAACAAAATAATAATTCCATCATTTACATTTTATTCATTTTTCTCTCTTCTATTATTTATTTTTTGCAGAAAAGTATGATTATATTCGTGTAATGCTATGTGTGTATGTTGCTTTCTTGATGTTAACGAGTTTCAATAGGTTTCTGGTGAAGTCGAGGCAGCTTAAATCATTTTTTCTTTGTAATCAATGTTAAATAAGTTTACGATTTGTCTATAGACGCTGCCAATACTCATAGAATTATTGGCTCTGCCATTATTTCAAGGTACAATCTGGCATTCATTTGGCGTGATCTTAGTAAACCAGAAACCGAATTAAAACCTCAGTCAGGACGGCCAATCTCGATATCGGAACCTGGTTCTTCAGTTTACGACTCAAGCATGCTTCCGCTTCTTCATCGTGGTCGGTTAGGTAGACCAGCAGGTAAAGAGACATTACATATTGAATAAAAAGTAAGTCCAAGATGAATATCGGTGTCAACGAAGAATTCGGTTGAGGGACTTCATTCACGCTCTGCTCTAGCAAAGACTAATGGCAGAGTTAAACTTTTACAACATATACAAAGAATTCAATTCTCTTCCTGCCTTTATGAAGTCAAACTTTTAGCTTATCAAAGTTGCCGGAAGTAAATTCAGTGCATTTATTTGCTTTGTTTTATTCTTGTAATACTATATAATACTGAAACAATGGAAGTCCCACAGGGGATATAATTAAAATAAAAATTTGAAATATAAAAATCTGAAGAAATTAATATAAAAGAATATATGAATACACACACAAAGAGAAACGCTGATGATCATACTAGCACTCCTATTGGTGAAATTTATATCTTTAAATTGAACATATATCCTAATTATGCGAAGAAAAATGTCCCTATTGTATTAAGTAATATGAAATAAGGAAGTTAATCTGCAGTGGCGGCTCTCCATGTGCAGCCAATGGAGTGCAACTTCACCTGCTATTTTCATATTTAGTAACTAAATAAAAATGCATTAAATTAGAAAATTTTAATACATATGTAATCAATTAAAAATAACAAAGACAGCGGGACGTAGTTATTGAATGCGCAAAATATTTAAGGAAATCCAGCAATACGGCTGAGTAAGATAGAAGAAGTACTATTATGTATTAAACAGCTATACATAACTGTTTAAAAAAGAGGGACTACGTTTACACATGAATATGAGGAACTGGGACAGCAGCACTTCCCATGTAATTTTAGTAACAGGCCGCCACTGCTACGAAGTTTTTTCTCCTGATCCTTTATTTATTTACCTGACTTTTTGAATAAACCCTTTAATTACTGGATTTATCGTAATTCGTCAATATAACAAAAAGTAATAACTATGGCGTTTATGTCTGAATGTTATTACTGGTACAGGCTTTGTTTGTTTTCTTTTTCTGTGACAGCTTTCCTCTTGTATGCTAAGAAAATAGCATAGTCGAAATTCTACACCTTTGTACAAAAGGAAAACTTATTTATAGTAAAACCAAAAGACTAACGAAAAAGAGGTCATGTTTGACACTATATTTCATGTTCTTGTCAAAATACGAAATATTTTCTCTTCTCATTGTAATATAACAAAACTGTCAAAAAGGTAATATCAAAATACTATTTAATCCTTCTCCATTTTTCTCAGCAATTCTATAAAATATTTTTATCCAAGCAAACGTCATTATTGATTGGTGCCAGGTACAATCTTTCACAAAACTCGCGAGACGTCTCGAATGAAATAGAAAAGTTGTTTCCGTGATAAGAGCTCTTCCTTTTATTTCTGTGGTCTGCAGTCACAGACGGAAGGTCTCTTGTGATTAATTGATTAAAATTCAAGTAAAAAATCTCAAGAAAAAAAATGACATATCTTTACTTTTCAAGGGAAAAGAGAGAAAGCTTCATAGAATTGCTTTTATTGTAATCTATAATAATAAAACATGTCGTTCACATTTAAAATTATTTTAATTCCACAAACACCAAGAAAAAATAATTCTGTAGGTCTTTTGTTGTTTAACATATTTTCAAATTACCCCATACTCTAAATGATAATATAAATACTTATTTTGAAAGGAATAGAGAAAAGAGTAAGTATAAGCAAGGTATATGTCAGTGGCGGCTGCTAATAAGGTTGCAGTATTGCTCAACAATGACCTTGTTCTTCAATTTGTTTTTGAAATCAATAAAAGAATAACTTCGATAACTCTTACGTATGGGTAAATATAGTTTTGTCACTTTGTATTAACGAAATACTGTACATAGTTTTCTTCCAGGAAGAGAAAAAAATGTTTCGCCAGATGATAGATTTATCTGGTTGGCGTAAAAGAAACGTGACACTCCCTTAATAGGGCACTTATAGTATTGCATTCTTATCCTACTCACGTTCGCACAGCTTCGCCCTCTGCAATTACTATTACTGTTGTTTGTTGCAAGCTTTATTCAACAATGGTAATTTAATTAAACGTCACCTCCGGCGAGCAGACGAACGCTGAATATTTTCTGCTTCTGCTGAATATTTCTCAATATGCAAATGTGCGTATAATAACCTATAGCAGTTTTTATCGTAGATTTCGAATTTCTTATTCATTTGTCAAGTTTAATCGTCCTAACACTTTTTTTTTCTTTTCTGAACATGGATGAAAAAATTGCCGTAAGAAGCAATTGAAAAAAAAGTCTAAGACCTAATGCCATAGTTGTTGAAATTTGTGATGTAGAAGACCCAGGTACTGACGAATTAACTACCATCAGAAAATGGCTCAAGAGCTTCAATGTAAGAGACATTCAAGATCATCCACGTATAGGAAGATCCGCGACTTGGATTCAGAGGCCGTACACCAAGCCGAAGAAGCGAGTATCCAAACAAGCACGTGCAGATTGTAGGGTGACCTGAGTACTTCAAATGCCATTATACATCGAAAACTCGTATATCTCGGCAAGATCAACAGGTCGAGTGGTACTCCGTGAGTTGAGCCAGGCACAAACTCTAAGGCGGGTTGACGTGTGTCGTCGGTGCTCGATAAGAGGATTGGTGACCAAGACATCAAGATAGATCAATTAATATAGATCAACATAGATCGATCAAAAATAGACCTACTGCAATCCAATCTGCAGAAACCAGTGGTTTAACCCCGGTGACCTTCTGGAACCGTGGTCAAACATGAAAGGTTCGAGCACAAGGTGATGTTAATTGCATGATGGAAATTCGAAGGTGTGATCCACTTTGAATTTGTTCCAGATGGTCGCGCCATCAACGCCGACATCTACTAGCGACAACTCGGTCGAATCCATGTAGTACTGGTCCGAAAGTACCCGGTTTTAGGTGACTGGAAAAGAGCGTTTCTCCTGAGGAACAACATACCGGCCCATGCTGCAGCTGTGAGCTACCAAAAAATCCGAGAACTTCTCCCCCATCCAGCTTGTTCAACAGACCTAGCACATAACGACTACTATATATTCCTGTCGATGACGTATTTTCTCAGCGACAGAACTTATTGAAACCTAAACGAAATCGAAACCAGAAACCGAGACTTCTTTGCCTCGAAGACCACTGACAAGTAAAGTACCCGAAGTGAGGACTCGAGTTGCTCATCAAGTGATACCTTAAATTGAAGCTAGTGACGAGTATAGTACACCTGTGAAATCCTAGCTGCAGAGCTCCAGTAATAACAAGGTTATGGCGGGTCAAAGTTCAAATAGAAAGCGAATTTAGCTGCTTGTGATGTCCATGTTTTGCTGATTATCCCGATGGTAAGACGTCGTCAGTTGCTCCCAATTAATGTAATGTGTAGAATGATATCCCTCTCTCTGCCTGATATTCCGCTTTCTTTTATTCGTGTATGAATGTCCTTGTGCATGTTTGCTTCTGTTATTGATGTCAATAAAAGGTTGTTGTTTTTTCGTTCCAGAAAATGGAAGCAGGTGCTATCGTTCATGCTCTGTATGAGAAATATGGATTTGTTAATAGGAGAATGAGTAGGTATGAAGATTCATTGTACAAACAAATAGTGGAGATACTTGAGGACAAGATGGAAATCATAGAAGAAGTTAGAACTCTTGGATTTGCGCTGGTGACAGTGATGAAAGCGATGATGGAGACTACGGTGATGACGTCTTTGATGAGGAAATGCCAAGTACATCGCAAGGTTCTCAAACAAACATCAAGAGTCTCCGACACCTGTAGCTTCTTCAGGTGAAGAATATCAGCCTTCGCCAAAAAACAAAAACACATTTTGGACGATTATTATAAAGAAGCAGCTTACATGTTTTGGACACACAATGAGAACCCGGAAAAGAAACGAAGGAAATTTTCATCTGTCAAGTCACAGTATAGATTAATTCAATCGAAAAACATCCTCTTTGAATATGAGAAAAAAAGGCGAAAACCCAATTATAAGAAACTTAATGCAGCAGTTCACGATAAATTCAAAGAAATGGTCGAGAGATGTGCAATTATACACGACAGGACTCTTCGCTTTTGGGCTCTTCAGATAAGTAAAGAACTAGATCCGGATAGTACTCTACAATTCAAGGCATCTCGTCACTGTCTGTCTAATTTTAAAAAGAGAAACAATATCGTCAGTCGTTCTATCACGCCTAGGGTTAGCAAAACGTGGAAATCAAAAGAGGCTGAATTAAATCACTTATCTACGACATTTATTATGTCCATGAAAGAACTTATGTTACTAGAACACCTGAATCCTCGTCAAGTATTAAATGCTGATCAAAGTCGATTTGACAAGGAACTCCATGCATACAGGACTCATAGAACTAAAGGTACGGTGGTTGTAAGAGTTGCATTTGGATCAGTCAGTACTACTACTCATTCATATATGAATATGCCGGTTATTTCCATGGATGGTGAAATATTGCGTCCGATGTACGTTCTTGTATCCGAATCCAGTGGTCAATTGCAAGGAGATAAGCAAAAAGATCCCGATAACATAGTGTCCCATCCAGGAAAGACTGCAAACATGAACAAAAGTGATTTAAAAGAGTTTTATTCTGTATGCCTGCCGATCGTGATAAAGTCTTGCTTTTGCTGGATTCATGGAGTGCAAATAAGGATGATAACGTATCAAATGAATTATGCCCTAATCATATAACACTGTTCAAACGTTTAATTCCTGGTGGTTGCACTGGTTTCATCCAACCACCTGATGTTTACTTCTTCCGTCCATATAAATCATTTATCAGGTTCATTACTGACACAGTTATCGCTTCCTCGGAAATTAATCTCTGGCATCGGGATAACATTTTACGAATGCAGTCCTTCACTCTCTTCCAATTCAGCGCCTCACGATTTCGCAACATGATCAGGTTTGCGTTTTACAATAGCGGCTACTTGGATGAGGAGCCCGAGCCCTGGATTTCTCCATTGGATTATTGTTTTGATTCTAATATAAGTGACAAGTGTTCCAAAACCTCATGTGAGAACATCTCTTTTGTCAAGTGTGCTCATTGTGAGCAAAGTATCTGCTTATCACACGCCTTCATTGACGACTTACATATTGATTGTATCAATGTGTAGTACTTTGTACGTGCCTCTTTTCTTCACATGAATCGCATTTCAATTCAAAACCATGTCCTTCTGACTTTTGTTCTGCCTTTCGTTGTGACTTGTTTCAATACAATTCGCTTTCTCTTTGATCTTTGACCCGCCATAACCTTTTTATTTCTGGATCTCTGCAGCTAGGATTTCACAGGTGTACTATACTCGTCACTAGCTTCAATTTAAGGTATCACTTGATGAGCAACTCGAGTCCTCACTTCGGGTACTTTACTTCTGAGTGGTTAGGGGTCGAATCGAAAATTTGGCTGAAAAATTTCTAAATGATATAATAAATAATTGTGAAAATTATGTTTCTCTCTTTTTCGATATGAGTATTTTATTTATTTTTTCTTCAAGAGGTCGCGAAATTATGTAACACTCTACAGGCAGCGTCACAAATGATGAGCTCTGAAGTGAAAGCCCTGGTTGAGTTGACATATAATATGTTTTATGGTTTTCCTTTTAACTGTCAGTGTTTCCAACTATAATATTTTGAAGTATTTTGAGAAAAAAGTATCTACTGAATGTAAAAATATACCTCGTTATTGCCCTGATGTGATATTTTTTCTTTAAAAAAAATGGTCGCGGAAAACAAACCCAACAGGTTTGCTTTGTTGGACTGCTGTAGGGACCCCCACCACTCCATCAGATGGAATGGGTGACAAGCAACAAAACTTTACAACTGGCTATAAAGCATGAAACCAGTACTTTCCCTTCAAAATCCTGAGAGGACAACCTGTCCTGTTTCCTTGCTTACTGGTGTTTGTTTTCGTAATTCGAGGCGAGGGAACACATTTTACTCTCAACTCTCCTGCTACTGAGCGTTGGAAGCACGACAAAAACAAAGTACCAGACACACGACACAAATAAACACGAGCAGAAAAAAAATGAATTGGTAAATCAAGCTGATAAGATATAGTAAAGGTCTTCAATTATTTTTTCTTGGGGTCAGGTAGATTGTAATATCACAATAAAAAGGTCTTTGCGGTCAAGATAGTAGACTATGGATAAGACGTGGCAGTAAGACCGAGTGGCCGTAGCTCAGTTGGCTTCGCATTTAGGAGGTCCTGGGTTCGATACCAGCGGGCGGCTAACCTGACTGAGGGTTTTTTCCTTAACCACATCAGGCTAATGCCAGAGTGGTACCTTAAACTTAGACCCCGGCCGACTCGTTTCACATTCTTATCTCTGCCTAAGCCATAGGTACCTAAAAGCCATAAATAGATTCAAATAGAAGAGTAAGACTGTACATCTATTGACTACTCCAAGTAATTGTATAAAATAATTTTAAAAAAGTAAACAGGCGTACATTGGCCTATTCACAAAATACTTCTATGCTTGCCTTTGGAATGTCAACTAATGGGGTGTGTTCATAATATATATTCACACATGACTGTTCTTGACATCTACTCAAATCCGGAGTGAAACAGATGCCAAAAGGTCATAAATAAATTCAAATTCGTATCAAACTGTGGAGGTTCAGAGGAAAAGGCTTGGGGGTCTGGATCCGGGCCGGAGTGCGTCATTTGAAGAACCCCAGCGCAGCGATATGATAATAATAAAAGTAAAGTCAGTAATTAAGAGCAGGCATGTACCCAGGAGTTGGTTTTGGGGGGATCTGAGGACTGTCTGGGTGAAAATTTAGGTAAAGTGCATATAATTTTGCTAAAAATAATACTAATTTCACGAAAAAGTGTGAATTTGGGAGCGGGTGGGTCCGAACCCCTGCGTACGTCCTTAAATGGAAAGGACAAGACAAGATAAGATAAAATGAATTTTATGGGCGGTAACAGTACTATGGCTTACGCCTTTCCAGGGAGAGGTCTAGACTCTAGACGCAAAGCGATGTGACATTTTTCAATTCAGAAAATCCAAAACTATCAGGGCCCTCCAAGAACTCCCTTAAATTAAGTCACCAACCATAATACTGTCTCTCTCCTTATGCTATTAGTTTCTACAGCATGTGTCGGGAGGTGTATTTCAACGGCTTCTATGTAGGCGAGAAATTTACCGCGAATCGGATATGTTTATAGAAGGAAAGAAGGCGAAATTAGACGACCGGATAGCACGAAAAGAGAAGCGGCCAGAGTAGAAAAAAAGTATACGAAGTAACCCTCATATACAGGGTGGAAAACCCTATGTCGGTCCTAGCTACTAAAGTATTTACCTAGTAAAACACGCATGCTTGAAGGGTGGGAAAGCCTAGGTAAATTGTCTGTACTGAAACAGAAAGTTTTGGAAGTCAAGGCCCCCGGATAGTCCCGCCCTGATGTGTGATCGCTCTCCAACTTCTACTTGCGACCTCCGCATGCATGCATGCAGCTACAGCCTCTGTCGCGGGTGTGGATGCTACGGTTTCTATCTTAGAGAAGACATTTACCGCGTATTGGTGTGTGTATAAGAGAAGAAGTAAGGAGAAACAAGAAGACAGGAAAGCGCGCGCAGGAAGGGTTTTCTTGATAGACGGGAGGAAACCAGAATATACAAAGCTGTCTGTATATTCTGTAAAAAAAAAAAAAAAAACTAAATCGGCTCTATATACTGTTTGCTTTACCTGGTAAACCACATATGCATAAAGGGTGGATAAACCCAGGTAAAAGGTCTGTAATTATTCTAATTATTCTGTTGTGCATCCATAATAGCAAATATTGTTGTTTCATGCAAATCATTCATCACACACACACACACACACAGACATACATACAGCTGACACATAAATAGATTTAAAAATACACAATTATAGAACAATATTAAAACTATAAATCAGCGCCGGTTTCATGAAGAGGTGACTAGGGCAGAGGTTGACAACCGATTTCTATATCATTGTCTGATTCCTCAGGTGATTCTTCATCCGTCCCTTCACTTGAAATATCTTCAGAATTGTCACTTCCTTCAGTGTCACACTCACCACCAATAATAATTCGCTCCATCTCATTCTCTACTACATGTTGTGTGGCCCTGTACTTTTCTTCTTCTTCCAGAGCGTGGCTGCAGCATTTTCTGCAGAGATCTTCGTGGCGGTTTTCAAAGTACCTCTTAACGCACTCCTCAATTAATTTGAGGGAATATCCTAAATTTTCACTTTTAATGATACCTTTTAAATTGCTCCAGACATTTTCTATTGGATTAATTTCTGCGTGATATGGGGGCAACCGAATCACACTGTATCCAGCATTCTGCAAAATACTGTCTAATCGATATTTCTTTTCATTGTGTTTATGAATTTTTACAAGTTGTAAGAGCTGAGATTTCAGCATTGTAGGTTCGCATGCAATGTTATGATTGCAAAGCCAGTTACCCACATAGCAGAGTACGTCCCTGGGACGTCCCATTTAGATCCCATTACCGTCAGAATGGTCCTGCTCCCATAGCGATGTCCTAAGGACGTCCGTGGGATAATTCTGTGGGCAATACCAACAGTTCATCCCGTATGGAGGTCCCCCGGAAAGCCATGCGGGATTACCTACCTGGAATTTCTATAAATTAAATCGACCTTACTATTATTATTATTTAATTAATTATAACTATACGAAGGATATGCCTTCGTATAGTTATACGAAGGATTAATTATAACTATACGTCCCATGGATGTAAACGGGACTTAAACAGGACGTCCTACGGACGTCCCAATATCTTGCCAGGAGATCCGTCAGATATCCCTGGGACGTCATTTTGCTATGTGGGTAAGTATATCATTCTTCTTTGTAGATGAATTGGGCACCTTTTCAACTTGAACATTATGGTAAGGAGCATTATCCATTACAATAACCGAGTTCGGTTCAATATTCGGAATTACAAATTCCCGAATATATTTTTCGAAGTTCTCGCATTCATTTCATTATGATAGTCCCCACTTGAACTGTTTGTGCGAAACACTAGAGCACCATTTGGTATGAAACCGTTTTCATTCCCACAATTTACAATTATTAACCTTCTACCTTTACCGCTTGGTGGTAAAGAACCACTAGGTTCACTCACATGTTGCCACGCTTTATCAACTGTGCAATTTTCATTTATGTACGTTTCATCTTGGTAATAAACACTCTTCCCACTTTCACGGCACTTCCGAATTGAATCTAAATACTTCTCCCTTAACACAACAACATCCGGTTTCTCCACGAGCACTTTTCTGTTCGTTTTCGTTCTCGTATACCTGTAACCAAGTTCGCGCAACATTCTACGCAATGTACTTGCACTCCATCGAGAACCAATACTTGTTTTAAGTTCCGCCAGCAGTTTTGCTACAGTAAGAACACATTTCTCCTTAATGTAGAAGTCCCTAACTGTTCTCCGAATCATCACTTTATCGAAGTCATCAATTGCTTCTTGTCTTCTTTTTCTTTCCTTCCCGGGCGTCGATAGTTGACCACCAGTATTAACAAATTCTTGTTTTACACGTTTAATTGTCGCCAGAGACACTTTAGTTGCCGCTGCAACCCTCTTCTGAACTTGTTTCAAAGGAATTGCTGGCGATCCCTTTTTCGCTTCATCTTCCATAAATTGCATGACGCTATAAATAATATGCCTCGACTGGCTTCGTAGTGTAGATCCTTTCTTCCTAGAAGCCATTGCTCACAACACAGCAAAACACAACTCACTCTCACAAAAATCTTACACGACTGATTTTAGAACGACATAAGGGTGGTAATATTGTCAGGAGAAAGCAAAATACATCCAGTTTTCGTTGCTACGCGCCGTGACCCTTCAAGGTCATAGCTCTTCTTTTTCAAACATGCCTGTAGTACATGTATAGAACTAAAATTAGTCGGTATGAAACATACAAATCTATATGCGTGCATTAATTTCAATCAAATTGTGTATACGTGTTCCTTAGGATCACTGAAGTTGCAAGGGTTGCCAATCAATTAAAAAACATGTATCGATTTACGCCATATTTTGTATACATGTGCATTAGGTACTGAGGGAGGTCATAGAAGTGTTCCGGGCGCCGCAGGCGTATCAGTTTTCAGTGTTGTAAATCAATTTCAAAACATTAATATTTCAAATGCTCCCATACCGTTGTTCATATCCGAACTTGGAAGTCAGCTACAGAAAAAGGTCACACAGGTCCACTTGTCAGTGTTGCCAACCAATTTCAGAAATTAAATTCTTTAAATTTCTACCATATCTTTGGACATATTTGCACCAAATTCGGTATTTAGGTACTGGTATAGGTCATCGATATACTCCATGCGCCGCAGCTGTCAGTGCTGCCAACCAAGTTCAAAAATTAATATCGCAATGTTCCTCTTGGAACGGCTAATAAACAGCCTTACAAGTAGAGTCAATAGATACACGGGACTTGGTGACTTTAGCCCACAACCATTTTATTAGAAAATTGAGTATAAGTTCTTACAAAGTTATTAAAAAGACTGCCCGGAACGCAAGTTATTTACAAGTGCTTTATGGTCTTAGTTATAATACAACTAATAGTTTCTACTTTGCTGTGAACGGTTCTCGCCTCGAATGAGGGAAATATGGGATAGGAGTTAGCACTACCTCAGGCAAGTAGATGCGATGGATGCCCCGCTTTCAAGAAAAACGAGGGCAGGAATTTGCTTTGTCTCTAAGCGAGTCGAGAGCGGGTATGTGTACCTACGTAAAGGTTGGTAGGCCCTTTGTCCTGGTTAAGCACCAGAGACGGATAGAAGGATTACACCTGGTCAAGCACCAGAATGTAGGCAGTTTGTTCCAGTTCAGTCAACTGAGAACGGTTAGGGGAGCACCCGGGCGAGAGTGATGTCTGTTGCCTTGAACTGTGGATTTTTATAGTCCTGGGTTCGGGTGTGGTTCACTTAGTCTCTCCTTCTGCGACGTTAACTTCATCTTCTACGATGCCAGCGCCATCTTCTGTTGTCGTCTGCTTGGTGTTTACATACATATTACGACACTTATTGTACACACGCTTTTGTTTACGTTATGAGTAGTACTCTAGTCTGTTTACATGTGTTGTAACATGTGGAACGTTACATTTTAAATAACCTCTGTACCGTTGCACTTATCTGTACAAAATATGCTTTTAGGTACTGGGATAGTCTAGCTAGAGGTACTCCATGCACAGCATACGCCGCAGTTGCCAGTGTTACCAACCAATTTCAAAAATTTAATAATTCAATTTGCTCTCATCTCGTTGCACGTATTCGAACCACACTTGGTATTTAGCTACTAGGTTAAGTCACAGATTCTGCGTTCGCCACAGGCGCCGCAGTTGTCAGAGTTTCCAACCAATTAAAAATATTTTTTCAAATTATTTTCATACTATTGGACGTACCCGTAGCATTTAGGTACAGGGGCAGTCAATAGAGGTACTTACAGGGCGCCGCGCCGCAGACACCGACGTTGTCAGTGTTGCCAGCAAATTTCGAAAAATTCATAGTTTATATTGTTTCCATACCGTTAGGCGTATATGCACCAAATTTGGCATTTAGGTGCTGAAACTTCTTTTAAACACCCCAGCTATAAGTTTTACTAAGATATTTAATTCACCTCTCACCAACGAGTAGCCAAGTCAGCTAGTCTTTCCACACATCAAGTGAATCCACTATACTACCGAGGATAGTAGAAAGTAAACAATAATTAGGATTTCCAATGTAGCCAATTTTTTACTATTATTATTATAATTCTTATACAAATAATTTTAAGAGATTTTGTCAAGAGTTAGACACTTTTGGATGTTTCTCTCAGAATTTGCAGTGTTATTAATGTTTATTAATTTTTTATTTACATACAATCATTTTGTCAAAATTTAGACACTTTTTCGATTTATAACGTCGTTATTGTACTGTCCCAAAATAGTGAGACACCTTACCCCAGTATCACATATATGTTGAAAATGCGTGGATTAAAAACGTTAGTACCGAAACGCAATTTTAACGTTGTAATGTACAAATGTCCACCTTTTCAACGTTTTTTTCGACCTTGAGTAATGTTTGAGAAACAGGTTTAAATCAACGTTTGGAATAAACAAAAAAAAACATAGTTTAGAAACGTTTTTTAACGTTGTTTATGCCACCTGTTCAACCTTTTCTAGTTGGCCAAAACAGAGCATAGATACTGTTTGATATGCATATTTAGTTGGACTTCCCCCGTTGCTTTCATGGTGAAATATTAATTTGGTAGTAAATATTTTCACTGTTTGCTGTGTGATTCGTAGCTGGAACTTTCCGCACTCGTTGTTTGTAGCTCGTCAGTAGATAACATGTACATAACATACCACACAAAAAAAAGGACGGTAGAGGCCAGGACTCTAACTTAAGGTTATCTCTCGGCATTCGCCCGGTGAATCTGCCTTTCAAACATTGGAAAACCTCAGCGTGAAAGCTCCCCTACCCAACATCCATGTTTCACTTATGAGACATCACTATAGATCTCTAGAGAGCAACATACGTAAAGGGCTGGTGAAGGTAACGGCCGTAGCCTTTGTTACTGCACTATTGAGGCATTCGTCTGGTAAAACTGCGAGGGAACCGTTGACGAACCTTTGGCAGGGTAGTCGACTTTGGGTTGTTTTTTCTATAGTCGCTAAATGGAGAGAAGAAATTACTAGGCACCTTAGGGTATTTTTTCATACCTGCGCTCATGCGTTACTTGCGTTATTACGCTATGTTTACCTTCTTTTCCCCCTTTCTGGTTTAAGCTACAATCCAAGGACTTTTTCTACCAATTGTGCAAGTATTTAACTATTTTTTATCTTATATGTAGTTGATCCGTATCTGTGTGCTGTTTCCCCATTGTGTTTGTACAATAACAGACTAATGATCAGATCTATTAATCGTGTATACGTTTTGTAATACTACATGATTTTCATCTCCTAATGATCGGTAATATACGAGTTTAGTATTGTAGCTTATGTGTTAGGACATATTAGCAATTTCATGATAGTGTATTACACAGCGCCTTGTTACAAGTCTGTATGCTACGATTATTCCTTGCTGGTGACATTGGCAACCCCTCGGCTTTTCAGAGCGAAGACATTTAAATGCTACTATTTTAGCAATGATCACTTTTATTTATTTATTTTACGTATTGGAGATGTTTTGATATTTTTTCCTTACCCCACTTCCCCTTTTTCCTCTTTTGGTTCCGTGTTTAGTTGTAGGTCATTTCTTATGGTTTCTTTGCAATTTGCTTAATGACAAACGTACATTAATAATAATCTTTTATTGATATGGTGATTTCACATGTTTTTTTTTGTCAATTTACCCTTTTCTATGAGATAAAGAAGAAGCATATTACGTTTCCTTTAGGCAGAGAGAAGCAGAGAGGGAATGAGTGTCTCTCCCTGAGAAAGCTTTTTGTAGTTCAACTTTTGGCTTTGAGGGCAACATTCGGTTTGTATTAAGAATTTCTTTCTTTTATGTTTGAGAGAGAGAGAGAGAGAGAGGACATACCTTTAAAACCAGAACTGGAAATAGCAAATCATTGAGTGAAAGCAAAAGAGTAAGTTCAAAGGAAAAGAGGGGGAGATGCGAGCAGCGGGCACGAAGGTAACACAAAAGGATCCAGCTTTTCAAGAGCGCTTTGTCACCATGAATGCGTATTGCTATGAAGGGATTAGTTTTTGTTCCCGACTTCTTTTTGTTAGTTTTTTCGTTCGACCTTTTGATATCTTTAAGCTAAGGTGATTTATGTTGTGTGCTAATGAGCTGTATTTCTTGTAATTTTATTTTCTTTCTTCATTTCTTTTCTTTCTTGCTTTTATGATTCAACTAGTAGAGGGTGGCCTACCTTATGGGTGTCTTTTGTAATACGGCCTCTATTGTTCGGAAAAGTACCATGTTCACCTGTCATGTAGGATTATGGTGCACAAAGGCGAGATTGATGATCTTGGGAGGGTGCTTTGTAAAAGAGCACGAGTGACTGACAGCGCTGACGGATAATACGTTGATGGATGGTTTTGCGAAAGGACTGTGTTACGTAGTGGGGGGAAGCGCAGTCGTTTGTCATTTTTTGGAAGAAGACTACAACACTAAAGTTGACAGTTTTT
>JAGDQP010002287.1:50826-106888 GCA_022664845.1 Lepisma saccharinum | reverse complement strand
GTATAATATGAGTATATGAGTGTGTGTGGGTGGGTGTGTGTCGGCCGGAAAACCGGTACTGTCGCCCCAAAAGGCTTCCGGCACTAACTGGGAAGAGACCCCTTAATTCCTCTTGCAACGGTTTAAGGGAACCGACCGGAGTAGACGCCTCATGTCCAATCCATACGTACACGTCGTGGGGCCTGTTAGTACCCAAGGAACTGCTTGGCGAACGGACATTGATGGGCTGCTCACCAACCCGCATTAGCTGACAGCATGGTGAGTCAAATGTCAGCACCCCTCCTTTCTTTACAGATGATGGTACAAGTAAGGAAACAGCCTGAGAGGGCCTCATTGCCCAGAGGACGGAATGAAGCTGGCAACGGCAGCGGTCAGCGCAGGAAGTAAGTGGGTCAAAATCCTCGGGTTTGGACTGTAGACTGCCAGGACACCGACACGGCAATGAAACAACACAGATCCTGGCTGGGAATCGCCCAAATATGAAACGAAACCCAAGATCACACACACAATTCCTGGCCGGGTGATGTCAAAACTGCAACACCAAAAACAATATAAGAATATAATTAGGGTCGCCTGGAGCCTAGAGTACCCACGCAAAGCATCTAACCAAAACTCTAGCTCCAAACATTTTCTACACCCCAGACGAGCGGCGCAGAAATGTCTTCCAGATTTAAGAATATCTGGGAAAGAGGATTCCAGATCCTTGTGATCGCTGCGAACAACAATAATTTAGAACGAGGGAGTAAATACCGATAAAGCGACACCTCCAATCTTTTTAAACTAGATCGTCGGTTCATACTCTGAAGTACCAGCGGGTTCAGATTAGCGATAGATTAAGAAAGAAAAACGCAAATCCATACTCTGGAATAATCTCAAACGATCATACGCATATCAATTCATATGTGACTCATACTGCGTCTTTACTCACTTCGAAGTCTACAGGGTGGCAAAAGTCCATGTCTTACCTTTACTTTAGTAGGGCTCACACATTGTAGTCTGGAATCACAATTTCTGAAATAAAGACGACGAACAAAACGAACGACGGTCACAACTCAATCTAAACGTCGTGTCATAACGCAAAAATGCAAATAATATCAATTCACTTAAATCACATACTGGAGTCACTTCATATGCCAACGCAGAATAAGCAGTAATTCAATATATAGTTCCTTTCTCAAGTTATCACATCTCAGCTGTCGAAAGAATCCTACCACTGCCCTACGGATTTATGAACCAACCTAATCTAAATAAAAACGCAACACTCAAAACGATGGATTTACCGAAACAGATAAATAATTTAGTATCGATTGCTGTCAAACTTCACGTAATGATTCGTAATTAAATTCAGATGAATAGCATGGCAAACTTTAAATAAATCACTCCACATCATAAATATTATTATACACTGTATATGGATTATCAACTAATGCCTTAATTCGTACCTGGTTAACTGAGAGGTTTTCTATATTACGTTCATTGAACAGAAACACAAGATTGTTCGAAGAAATATAAAAATTTCAATTTATTCAACTGAATTTACATAATATAAGCTTCGGAATTTGTAATTCATAAAAATCTAAACAGAATTACTATTGTGCTGTAGAAAGCAAACCAATTTTTATCATCTATCTTGTATACATTGAATTAATTAAGCCGAAACGAAAGTTAGTTTATCAGATATAAATGTCCATAATTTCCATAATAAATAATGAATTTCGCTTAAATTTTTACACGTAATTCCAACAACATAGTTGTTCAATTTGGAAAAGTTTTATCACATAGTTACTTACGGAAATGAAGTTATTGATCAAAACATACCTGAACGAAAGAAACAAGTTGAGCTTATAATAGCCGTGACGTCATTACAGATGATTACTACACTATACAAATGAAGCTCTGAATAAATCTTGAATTTGCAAAAATAATGCTATAAAATGTGACTATTTAACGGAGAATAGTGGTTGGAGTTGAAAGCAAGATTAGTTAATCACGTCGAATTATACAATTTTACAATTTAAATCAAAATTTATCGGAAAACAGTATTCAAAAATGGTTGAACAAACATGTCGCTAATTTGACTAATAATGGTGATATACGGTAGTTGTTAACATTGCTAACCGGGAATTTTAAAAGGATTTGGAAACTGGAGACGAAAAATTAGGCATATGATTATTAGAATCGAACGTTCCGATATTTGAAATGCAGGAATTCGGTCAATAGCGGCCCCATACTGAAATTTAGAACATGTTACCCATTATAACAAATAATCTCAAAATAAAATAATGATAATTTTATTGACGTGAAATTTGGAATTAACGTTGTCGAGATGTACTGTCTTATTAGCACTCGTATCAATTATTTTCTTACAACGATTACTATATATTTCACGGGATTGGACGAAATCAGTCGAAATATTCTTCTATATACTAAATTTGGCATTTATAGTTACCATTCGTAGTTAGGGCTCTGGAAAAGCAAAACGACTCGAAGCCCAGACATCCGTCCTTATGGTCGAAAAAATTGGAACTGAACTAACATGGCGGGGAGAGCAGTTCTCCCATCAAAGGGAGAAGAAGGCTGATTCACACCAATCAGCAAGAAACACGGAGCCAAGCAATGACTAGGATCCAATCAAAAACAAGCACTAGATCCAAGTCAATGCTGCGTGACTAACGAAAACCTGGATAGATAACGACTGAAAACCAAAGCAAAAATGAAACGAAACACTCTCAAAGCGTGACTAGAATGAGCTAAGGAGAACATGAAAGGAAACAGAACGCACTAAGAAAATAAAAGGAGAAGAAAATAAATGAAAATGGAACAGCAGCTAGGCTGTTACAGCAACTCTAACGGACCTATACGTGGTGAATCTCAACTGTCAGTCACTTGTAGGAGATGACAAATTAGAAGAACTGCAGAATGAACTAGCAAGGATTAAATGGGACATATAGGATCATTAGAAGTGTGGAGAGAGAATGAAGAAGAGTTGGAACTACCGTCGGGGCACACGTTGTACTTTAAAGGAACAGAAAATGGAAAACCGACAGGCGTTGGCTTTATAATTAATAAAGACCTGAATTTACGGATCACCGAAATTGAAGGAATTTCAGATAGAATCGCACGGGTAGTAGTAATGATAAACAACAAATACAATATGGAAAATATACCAGTGTATTCTCCAACAACCTGACACCCGGAGGAAGAAATCGAAGACTTATACGAGGAGATACAGAAGATTTTGGATAGTAGCAAATCCCATTACAAAATTGTAATGGAAGACTTCAATGCGAAAGTGGAAACCAAGAAACAAGAAACTTTGGATGTGGTAAAAGAAACAAGAGAGGAGAGAAGTTAGTGGAATTCTCAGAAGCCAACAGACTGTTCATTTCCAACACATTTTTGAAGAAACCGTCACAGAGGAAGTGGACATAGAAAGGCCCAAATGGGACGAAAAACGAAATAGACTACGTTCTATCGAATAACAAGGAAATTCTGCAAGACGTGTCTTTTCTGAACAGTTTCAAAGTCTCGAGTGATCATAGGATGGTGAGATATAAGCTGAAAATAAATATTAAACTTGAGAGAAAGAAGCTTATCAGAGGAAAACCGCCACTTTCAGATCTGGAAAATTTAGGGAAAAACAGTTATTCGAGATAGAACTAAGCAACAGATTTAGCGCCTTGGAAGAGTTAGAGGATGAAGAAGACATCAATAGCAGAAATAAAATACTGACCGCGATAATAAGAAAGACAGCAAAGGAAAGGACAGGCACCATAAATAAAAATGAGAGCAAAATCTCAGAAGAAACTAAACTCTTGATGAAGAGAAGAAGGGGAATGAAAGAAGAGGAAACATTACATAAAAAGGATACATAGACCTAAATAAAACCGTAAGGAAGAAAAAAGAGAGAATGTACGAAGATATAACAAAAACCTTGTTAGAAATACAATCGAGGAAATCAAGAGCCTGAAGAAAACAAACAGCAGCTTATGATAGGGAAAAGCAAATAATTGCAGTTAAGAGACCAGACGGGTACGTAACACGAAATAAGGAACAAATTATAAAAATATCTGAAAATTTCTGCAGACAATTGTACTACTCCGAAGAAGAGTTAGGAAATGAAGACTCAGAAGAAAATGATGTAGATGTCCCAGACGTTATGAAAGAACAAGTATATAAAATCATTCAAGGGATGAAGAACGGAAAATCGCCAAGAGAATATAGACTCACAGCAAAGATGTTTAAATGGGGAGGTGAAATGACGAGAGAGGAACTTGCGAAATTATTCCCAATGTTCCTGAGGAAGAGAGAAACACATTTAAGTAGGAATAACGCTGTTATAATTTTGTTGTACAAGAAAGGGGACAAAGAACGCGTCGAAAACAACGGACCAATTAGTTTACTGTCAGTTCTACACAAAATGATCACGAAAGTTATTTTGAATCGTATTGAACGAGACTTGACTTTTAACCAGGGAAGGTAACAAGTCGGATTTCGTCGGGGATTTAGCACAATGGACCACATACAAACACTAAATGGAGTTATGGAAAGGACTAATGAATATGAACATTCACTATGTTTGGGATTCGTAGATTTCGAAAAAGCTTTCGATTTGGTCTCCTTGTCAGCAGTACGTAAATCACTTGAACATCAAGGCATCGAAAATTCATACGTCAAGCTACTGCGAAACATTTATTCGCCTGACACGCCTGTCATTAGACTACATCAAGAAAGTGAAAAATTTAAAGTTGGAAAAAGGGTAAGGCAAGGAGATTCAATTTCTCCAAAACTGTTTTGTGCGGTCCTGGAGAGAGTGTTCCAAAATTTAAACTGGGAGGAAGTTGGCATTAAAATTAATGGTGGATATCTTCATCACCTACGGTTCGCTGATGATACAGTCTTGTTTGCTTCAAGTGCAGAAAAACTACAAACCAGAATGGAAAAATTGAGTAATGAGAATTCGAAAGTTGGCCTTAAAATGAATTTAAGTAAAACAAAAGTAATATACAATCAACATGCTTCAAAGAGGGAAATAAAGATTAGCGAAGAGACAATAAGCATAGTTGATGAGTATGTTTACCTGGGTCAGCTCAAAACAGCTAATGCTAAGTTGACTGATGAAAATAAATATAAGATGTAAAATGGCGTGGAGTTCGTTTGGAAGACTACACTTTATATTCAAAAGCAAACTACGTATGTGTCTAAAGCGTCAAGTTTATAATCTATGTGTCTTACTTATGATGATGTACGGCTGTGAAACGTGAATATTAAATGCGTAAACGACTCAAAGATTGAGAGTCACACTAAGAACAATGGAGAGATGCATGCTAGGAATAACCAGGAATAAAAATTCTATTTTTACTTGTGCGTCTGACAAAAGCTAAGTGAATATTACACTCTAACATAATTTGCCTTGATATGAATAGCTCTCGCATGTTTGCCAATCTTTCCATCGTTGTAAAACATGGTTACACTATTACATAAAGTATTTTAGACCTCATTGTCTCGGTGACCTTAAACTCCTATTATTAAAGAATTCGCCCCAATGAACTATCAAAGTTCAGTTAGTAGAAGAAAAATATTTTCATTACTTTTGTCATCGTTGAACGTCAAACGACATTCCAGATTATTCCCATGTGCTTCAGGTTTCTTTGCGCACCTGCAGAATGTCGTTCACATGGCAATTAAAAGTTCTAAGACCTAACAAAATACACCCTTTTCACACCTAAACAAACAGCACTTTTCCCGACCTACACATTATAAAGAATACCTCCGCTTTCCATTCCTTTTGTTTTTTTTTACAATTTACAAGATAGGTTAGGTTAGGTTAGATTGTACGTTTAGCACAAGAAACAACGTGCCTGAAGTTGCCCCCCACCACCACCACTTTTGCAAAATCTAACCAAATTTAGCACCTGGTTAGTTAGTGCTATCATACATTAGGAGTTATTAAGGATTTTTGGTGGTAGGGCTAACTTCATATGAAACTAGCCTTATGAAGTCCCCCACCAGCTCTCAATTACATATATTATCACCAAACTTAGCACATCGTTAGTTCACTAAAACGCACTTAGCACTACAGTTAGTGCTGGCAAAATTTGAGACTGTTTCAAGAGTTTTGGTTTTTGACTTCAGAAATATCAAATTCCATACTAATGGACGTAGAAACATGGGGAAAGTGACAATCGTTAGTGCACTAAAACGAACTAAGCACTAACGTTAGTTCTAACATACGGTAAGATTTATTCAAGATTTTTGGTGGAGGGACTAAGTTGAAAAAAAATAAAATTCTATACTAGTAAACGTACAAACATGGGGCAAGCGGTAATCGTTAGTGTATTGTTGGTACACTAAGATGCACTAAGTACTAAGGCTAGTGATATCATAATTTGGATATAATTTAAACAATTGTGAACCGATCGGAAGCAAACTTGGCACAAAAGTGTGTATTTACAATACCTTAGTTGAGTACGAACATCAGCATGATCAAACAAAAACTTCCAAAATGGCGGCCGTTGAAAATGTTCAAAGAAATTACCTATACCTTGCGGCACTATACTAACAGTTATATTTTATTTTGCATGTCTAGGTTGAAATGTAATTTGACTGTACTGAAAGACATTATGTCTAAAAAAAATGTTATTTATTCATTTCTTTAGACTTGAATATACATTATATGGCAGAAAGTTATTCAATGAACCCTAAAGTTTGACATTCTTAAAACGAAATATTTTACTGCCAGTATTTTCCTAATACTGTATACCAACGAACGTAACCAATATTGCAACACCTTTTATTTACGGCAAAATATAAGAATATGAAGAACACAATACAATTATTATTATTAAGCCACATAATTTTTTTAAACTCAAAGAAGTTGAAATTCTGATCTTATGTAATAAATAAAACATATACTTTTACAAACTGAACCATACAAGTGTGATACAAATGGATCTATTATAGAACGTATCACGCTTAATACTTTGATACTAGAAAGTAACTGATTGGGCCTGCGCAGTTAATATTTTTCCTAAGTCGAAGCCTATGGACATGCATACGTGTGTTACTTTTTTTGTCTGCCATTCCAAATGGGTTGTCAGGGATTTATAAGTGTTTTATGAAACAAATACGAGAAAGATATAATGCCTTTCCCAAAAGACTGGTCGCTAAAGGAAATTGTTTCGTACTTTTGAGAGGTCATAGCTGCCTATCCAGAAACCTATTGGATGTAAATTAAGTTGCAGTTCGATGATAATAAAACAGTATTTTTATGTGTTTTCACTAAAGAACCAAGGTTAAAATCTTTGCTGAACCAGCATAATACATGCTTGATCCAACAAAATTTTTCAGTATGTATGGTCGGTTTAGAAGTCTGTTTTGCTGGATACAGAAAATTAGGCTGGATAACAGCACAATATGCTATCTCAAATTTCCACCATGCATGGTCGGTTTTGAAACCTTTTGCTGAATGCAGCATATCCAGCAAGAAATACCAGCAAAACTAGAAAGGTTCCAGCAATTACAGCAAGATTTCTTCCTGGAACAATCAAGAATTTTTAATCTGGAAAACTTATATTCGACTCGTCCAGTCAATTTAGCTCAAATTTTGATCAAACAGTCCCCTAAAATCCGGTGGAGAGTTTCAGAGTTATTACGCCATCAATATGGCCGCCGTCGGAAATTACAGCGTTATCTTTGAACATGGGTAACTTCTGATGGAATAGAGCCCTTTGTTATCGGGTTAAAATGTAGAGAATTGTAGGCATACTAAAATTAAGTATGCCTACACTTTCCACAAATAAAGAAGAGAAGACATACTCGTTAAAATATTGCTGCATTAATGAAGAAGTTATGTATTATTAAGCTACACTAAGAATAATATAACACGAATTATGTATTGAATAAAGTCTGGAGTGCAGTGAATAGATAGTAAGAAGATTAATTGGCGTAGTATTTATAACCTGAATGATCAAAAGGCAAACATGCAGATATTAAGAATTAATGAAGATGAAAATTATTAATGAGGCTGATTATAGGATAATTACCTAATAATATGAGAAAATAATCTTCAATTGCAGATTTTGTTACCAGTCTTCCAACACGTCGGCATGAGTATAAAGATAGTACCGGTAACGATAATAAGAAATTAGCTGATGTTTTTACATTTAGCTCCGACGTATACTTCGTGATACTGGTACCATCCTCTTTCTTCCAAAAAAACAAAACTTATTTAATAGTTTCTTAACGGTACAGCAATGGTTTGTGCCACGTTTAGGCTAAAAAATGATTGAGTATGAACACTTTCCCGTTAAAATTAACGCCATTATAATAAAACAAAATTTCCCGGCCAACTTCACGTCAAATTGGCCGGGACATTTCCGAAGATAACGAAAGAAGAAGAAGAATAAAATAAAAGGGAAGAGGATTAGATAGATGGAGAGGAGAAAGAAGAAATGAAGGGAGAGACAAGGAAAGAGGGAGAGAAAGAAACACAAAAGGATTAGGAAGAAGATGAATCTGTCGCTACTCACTCTGTCTCAAAAAGACAGTGAAAACATATTTTTTTCTGCTTCTGTTTCTTCTTTTTCGTCATCTTGTCCCTTTCTTTTTTCATGCCCTATCTCCTCAGTTTCGTTCTCCCTTCTTTCACTTTTCTTTCATTTCTTTCATCCTCCATTTCTTTCTCTCTACCTCTCTTTTTCCCTTTCCTTGAGGAGATTCTGTATCTCTCATTCTCTGTCTTCTTTCTCTTCCCCGTTACATAGCACAATAACCAATGAGCCATTCTGATATCTCTGAAGTTGGCCCCGCCACCAAAAATCGTGATTACATCTGAAATTATAATAGCACTAACGTTAGGGTTAGCGCGTCTTCGTGCACTAACAATGCACTAACGATTGGAGCTTACCCCATGTTCTTACGTCCATTAGTACGGAATGTTATATTTTTCAACTTAGGCCCCCACTAAAAATCTAGAATAAATCTTAAGGTATGGTAGAACTAACGTTAGTGCTTGTTGGGTCTTAGTGCACTAACGATGAACTAACGATTTGCCGCTTGCCCCATGTTTGTACGTTCATTAGTATGGAATTTGATATTTCTGAAGTCGTCTCCCCACCACCAAAAATCTTGAAACAGTCTTAAAGTATGCTAGCACAAAGTTAGTGCTTAGTGCTTTTTAGAGCACTAACGATGTGTTAAGTTTGGTTATAATGTGTGTAATTGATTGTAGGTGAGGGCCAGCTTCATATGAAGTTAGCCCCCACCAAAAATCTTTAATAACTCCTAAGGTATGATACCACTAACGTAAGTTTATAGGGCACTAACGATGCACTAACCAGGTGGTAAATTCGCAAAAGTAGGGGGTAGCTTCAAGAAGCAATACCACAATCATTTATTCTCAGTCATGGCCTTCGAAATAATACTCCCCACGAGAAAAGAACGCACCAAATTGTGGCCCTCTCAAGTTCTCGAGCACTGTACCTCCAGCAATTATTTTTACTATAAAAAATTAATTGAAATTCTAGAATGCTGAACTCTCTTCATTTTGACTTTTATCCCCCCCCAAACTAAAAATCCCGGCAGAATCACTGTACTGGACCAATTTTATATTTTTATTTATACATTTATTGTGCACGGTTTAAAACCTCCAAGAACAAAATTCTGACAAACTAATAGAGATAAACACCCACCAGATCTATGAAATACTGTGCCCGAGCCGGACACAGTCATTTGTTTTGTACTCCTGCCACCCGCTAAAACTAACTCAATTATAACAAAATGGCGAACCCCAAAAGCTCTCAACCGGCTCTGCATAGGGAAAAAATTACCTTTTGCATAACCCTAGATCCGGGTCTATCCACTCCCCTCAATTTATGTTTAAATCAAGCACGTATCTATAAGTTACTTTTGGAAGCTATCCACGAGCTTTCGATGGGGATCCACGGCATGAAATGCATATTGTATATATGTATAATCAAGTCTAAAATATTACACTTATTCGATATAAAACTAAATTATGCCCTCCCCCAGAGTACTCAGCGTTTTATGCGTCCCTGATTTAATTGCATTTTGATGTACTTTTCCCTCTCCACTAGTTAGTTCAAACTCCGATAATTACATACCGGTACAGCTATGGACAAAAGTATTGTCGCATGTCTATAGCTGATATTTCTTTTCTGAGAAATAGATATATCAAAACATGATATACATTCATTGACTTCTAAGAATATGCAGAATTGCATAACGTATATGTGTGAAAAATATTGTCCTCATATGCAGCCAAACAAGGGTAATATAAAATGAAATAATATTTTGCGTCGAAAAAATTCGAGTCCAAAAATCGCACCAAGTTGTAAAGTTCCCTAGTTTTTCCCGCCAAGGGAATTTTCTTTGTAACCCAACGGGAATTTTTAATTCTAGGCTTTGATCATAGATGTCATACATTTCTGAAGTAGGTTGCTCAGAGTAAAGTAATAGAAATGCGTTTATCAATGAAAAATTATTTAAAATTAAGGGGCATATGCAGAGTTGTTCCGCGGGTTACCCAAAGAACACTTCAAAAGCACTTGACTTTATTGTAGTGCACAGTCGTCCCAAAAAACTGAAACAGTCATGTTACCTTTACTCAGAGGTTTACTTGACCGGCCCCTAAATTCTGTTACTCGCAAGTTTAAAGAAATAAAACAAGGAATAGAGAGTATGTGGAGGTCATCAGGTAATGTAATGGATAGTATACTTACGTGCATAATACACTTCAATAAATTTAATCTTTAAAAACGTGTGTGTAATAACAGAAAAAGCTAAAAAGAGTAACCTTAACTCTCTCAATTTACAATGATCTTATCAGTGTTTCATTTAAGCTTTTCCTGTCGCTGGCATTGTGGCGTAATCTGTTGGAATACCCTGCTTTTTAAATTGTTATACATTTAACACAGGTGGTTCGAAATCCAATGGCGAAGATATTATCTTTTATTATTTTCACGAATCGCTATAGTATCGTAATATTAATAGTTTTGATAGCTCAATTTAAACTATTATTTACATTTTATATTCCGTGGTAACGAAGCTATAGAAAAAGGGATCTTATAATACTGCTCAGTCCGTTCGTTCGTCCATGTGTAGAAATGAAATCTGAGGAACCACAAGGTGTAGAGAGATGTTTAATGTGTTGTTGCCTAGGTATTGGCTAGACTAGCTCAGAGTCGCAGGGACCATCTTGATTTGTGCAGTTGTTCATTGTTGTCAACCTATTTTATAAAAATTCAATTGTTTGATTTATTTTAATTTCGTTAGACTTATCTGCACCAAAATTGGCATAAAAATTATTGAATAAAATAGGAAAATTCTGAGGGTTTCACTGTTCCGAGGCACGCCAGTCACCAGGGTTGCTAACCTATTTTCCATAAAATTCCTTTTTCAAATTGCTTCTATTATGTTAGACGTAGCAACATCAAATTCGCCATAAATATTATTCAACACAATAGAAAATACTGTTGATGTTCCCTTTCCCCAAACACCCCGTAGTCAGTGTTGCCAAGCTGTGTCCAAAAATATATATGAACCGCAAGGTGTAAGACGTGGTTGCTTTATAGTCGGAGCGATCTTGGCTTGACTAGCTCGGACATTTGGAAGGATGGATATAAATATTTATTATATTGTAATAACTTTCAGTGCCCTATATCATCGTAATCAGACAGAATATGAAAGCTCGGACGAAATTTCTTAAAACTACTGCCTAGAGCTTATAATAGAAAAATGTTAATCTGGTATGATAACTGAATCGATGACAAGATTATGTTAAATGAACTGTACAATACGTAACATTTCTTGAAATTAAAAATTTCTAAGTGCAGGAGCTTACAAACAACGCTCACCGGAATTGTTTTACCTGTCTATGTCAGGGCGTTTGACTGAGGATCTTGTGACCCGGGTTCAAATCCCGGTCAAGACGCTGTAGACTTATCCCATGTCTGGTGCTCTGAGATGCACTCTCGCTCAAATTGAGTACCAGAGTGTACTTATTGGAAGAGGAAAGATTACCCACTGTTCTAACACTTCAGAATTTGAGAAGTGAGTAAAATTGTATACCATAATACCTGTGAGTAAATTGTGTTTGAAATTAAACGTTACGCTACTGGTTTTTTACTGTAATTTTTGGAGCAAGGACGACGCTAAAAGGAAGGAGGAATGCTGAGACCCTAGAATCTACCATATCCCCCTAGTTCTAGCAGTACTCTTCATTTCATATACATTTTATAACTTAAGTCAGCTCCCCAAATGTTCCAAGTGAAATAGTGTAGACCTCGAGCTTTCCAACTTTGTGCCGTCATCAGGGATTCCAGCAAAATTTTCAGTTTGTGGAAGTATGAAGTCAAAATTGGGAGAGTGTAAATGGAGTTTTGCACACTTTCTACCTATTTTTGATTATAACAATTTTATAGTTGGGGAATCCTCGAGAATTTTGGAGAGTGACACCCCGACAGGGGGTTCTGGCAGAATCACTGGTCATGAATGACGAGCGAACGAATGTAGTATACCCGGCACTTGGCCTCACTTTGTGGAAAATTGCACGATTTTTCCATACCTGGCTGATAGCAAGTATTTTCCAGGCCTCTACGATACGCTGTGTCGCAGTTTTTGTTTACAATGTATAAAAGGCTAAGGCCCAATTTTCCATCCCCTATTTAACATAGCACAGATTCCAGCAAAGGCTACGGCACCTTTTTTCAACCCCTATTTTACATAGCATAGGAATATAGGCTAATTACGTCCTCCAACACTATGAAAGGATACGAAGCTCTTTTTCATCCCCTCATACCAATGCACGATAGCAGAGATTTCGTGAAAGGCTATGGCACCTTTTTCATCCGCTATTTAACATAGCAAAGATTTCATGAAAGGCTGCGAAGCCCTTTTTAACCCCTATTTAACATAGTAGTGATTATACAGGAATACCTAAACCACATAGGAGTGCGAGATGCCATAAAAGGGTACGAAGCTCTTTTTTTCATCCCCTATCTAACATAGCAGAGATTATTACCTAGCCATTATACCAACGCACGAAAGCAGAGATTATACAGGAATCTAGGCTATTTAACCTAACAGAGATTACAACCCCTAGTGCACAACCACTATCTATCATAGCAGAGCTTACACAAGCAAAGGGTTTAGAGAGGCTACGGTCTACACATTTTCCCAACTCCTATTTAACATAGCAGAGATTGTATAAAAGGCTAAAAACTATGAAAGGCTACGAACCATTTTCAGCCCTATTTAACATAGCAGAGTACACCAGTGCACAATACCATAAAAGGCTGCGAATCTCTTTTGCAACCCTTATTTAATATAGCAGAGATAAGACAGGAATTACAACTATGGCTACGAAGACATTTTACACAGTAATATATGCCCTGCAGGCTAGAGATTACAACCCCCATTTTGCATAGCAGAGATTTCATAAAGGGGTACGAAGTTCTTTTTCCATCCCCTATTTAACATAGCAAACGTCCAGTCAGTTTCCAGCATAGCACAGGCGTCCCCGCCCACAAGCAGAAATTACATATTATTTAACCTAACCCAAATAACAAGGACGCTGTGTCGCATTTGTCGTGGTTAGATTTCATAAAAGGCCACGGACCATTTTCTAGCCGAACTTAGGATAGCAGAGATTTCATAAAATGGTACGAAGCTCTTTTTCAATCACTACTTAACATATCAGAGATTCCAACTCATCACAGCTCTAGGCTATTTACGAAGCTCTATTTAACACAGCAGGGATTACATGTCCTCTAGGCTAGAGATTACAGCAGAAATCTGAAGTCAGTCATTACCTGGTTCCTAGTCAAAGGTCAAGTATTTAACCGTGTAAATATCGTAAACGGCGAGACATATTGAAATTCTGTTTTCACATTTGGTATAAGGGCCTCAAAAAATTAATATGCGGAGCTCGAGGTCAAAGGTAAAATCTGAAGTGAGTTTGCTAACTTCGCCCCCCGTGGTCGTAGAATAATGAAACTTATAGTGCAATTTGTTTTAGTCCCGGGAATGTTAAATATGAAAACTGCCTGTTTCTACCTGTAGCCGTTTCCGAGATATGGCGGTTCGAATTTTAGACGCAGAATTGAGAAACTAGCAGATTATATGTTATTTGGGTCGGTGATGCTGAATGTGACATTTTCTTGTTTCATAAAAGACTACAATCACTATTTGCTTTAAAAAACAACAACTATTTAACATAACAAAAATTATACAGGACTTCCACCATAGTCTACACTGTAACATAAATTTGAAGTCATACTAATATTTTATGTATACTACTAACTGAACTCATCTGGCTATTCATTTCGCGACCAACACACACACACACATATATATATGGTTTACGGAGAGCATAATCACACCAGGGACCAACAAACACACACACACATCGTTTACGGAGAACTTAATCTCACACCAGGTACCAACAAACACACAAACACATGGTTTACGGAGAACTTTATCTCACGCCAGGGACCAACAAACACTCAACACACACAAGCATATGGTATACGGAGAACTTAATCTCCCACCAGAGACCATTTTCATAAATGAATAAAGCATATCATTAACATTAATATTTGCGGTTGAGAATTTATTTAAGAAGTCCTGTAGTGAATAGCTAGATGCACGACATGCTAAATAGAGAAAACAGTAATGTCCACAGAACTGAGATAAATCACCTTGAATACGTCTATTATTACACGTATAAAATAAATAGTTGCGTTTTAGAAACTTTATAGGATACGCTATATATGGTGGAAGCCCGTAGCTGTCCATATATTCACAGTGATAGTATTATACATATAAATGGCAACCCAATGCTCGCCGGGCTTATCACTAGGATCAGTATTTATAATTAGCGCTGCCGGCAGTGTATGAATAACGCGAGTTAATTGATCTGCAGCATATACACCTTCAAAATGACCCCGGGGCAAATCTTGCCGCAATGCCTCATAGAGGTAGAGAGTACTCAACATTTTTAATATATATATATATATATATATATATATATATATATATATATATATATTACGTTGGAAATCATACAAGAGATGGTAGTAGTCAATTTCCAGTAGTCATTAATTAAAATGAGCTTCAAATCGTACACTTCCCTGTCGCTGGGGACTAGTATGAAATGCTGCACAGATACTAGAATACGGAGTTAAATCAAATACCAGTAGAGTATAACCATTAGGATACTCGGCAAGCGAAATATCATTACCTTGATTAGAATAGTAAATGCCAGAACCTGTAAATAGCGTAGAATATGCTTGAATATATAGCTTATTATAAACATCTGGTTGTAGTGGTTTAGATGGGACAGGTGTTCCGTCGACATACAATGTAAAGAATGACATACTGAAATGCTTAAAATTAAATGGATTTCTGGTATATGTGCCGTTGAAAGGGGTATTAGTAACAAACCCTATAATAATACGTTTAGGCAATATTCCCGAAAATAGATCTGGAAATGTGGTGTCCATAATAACCTTGAGGTAAAGTTTCTGTCTTCACCTGCACCTTTGTTATAGGATATTTTACTCTAAATTTAGAATTTTGTAATATTTTATTTTGTGCTATTTTCACCGTGGGAGAGACATCAACCTTTTTTACAAGCAGAGTTGCCTCGGTAATTTCAACACGGCCCTCAGCCACAGCTTCACCCATTAGACAAAATACCGGTTTTGCCGAAATCAGCTTAATATTTAACTGTATACCACTCAATAGAAATTACTCCTGGTTGAAATTATCACCGTGAATATAGCTGAGAAATTCTAAGGACTGACTTAACCCCGTGAGAAGAGAGCGTTACTTAAAAACAGAATTACCACGATCAGCCACACTGTCCATATGACCGGCCGTATATTTAAACCACATTGCCGTCTGAAGATGAGTTGTTTTTTGCACTGTCGTTTTGTTCCAGCGTCGGTCCTTTCTTTACCAAATACCTAAGCTGAATTTTATATTTCCGCAATTTATCTTTCTCCTTTTAATTTAGCGGAAAGTTTCTTTGGAATACGTTATAGAAGCATTCACAAATAGAACTAATTCATTCGGAATCTGCATTTTGTAATATTTCCTTACATAGTTTAGGATTTGCCTCTACTAAAAGTCTTAGTAAGTGTGCACTCTGCTTATTAATCATTTTTTACCCTAATGGCTATTATAGTAAAAATAGTTGTAAAATATATAAAATACTGAAGAAGTTATTTTATAGGTACATAAACATAATTAAAAGAATTCGAGGGGAAAACATTTGTTCAAACATGCAGCTCATCAGCGGTATTTGGTTTTAAATCCACCATGAGCCTTTCGCTTTGAGTCCTCATAGGCCTCTTGTAGATATTTTACGTTACCCAGATACAATTGAAATTCTAGATAGTTAATTTGAGCCTGATCTCTAGGATTTTTAAATCTGGCCATTACACTCACGACTTAAATCGTCAAATATAATAAGATGAGGGCCTGTGCCCACGGAAAAATCATCTGTCTGTGGCAGACCCTTTTTGAAGGTACACCCCGGTAAAACCTCGTATAAAGGCGGCCATTCGTCATAACACCATACTCGTATTATATTTTTAAATAAATTACTGTTCTGATCGATAAATGTTTTGACAAAATATGATTTTCCGTATGCCTTGAGGACGGCTATAATGCATGTGAAAGAATGTTAAACTCCTACCTCCTCCAACTTTTTTTCTGTCTTTAAAAACTATATCATATAGTGCGTTGTCTTTTAAACCCGTATGGAAGCGTGTCAGCGCCGCATCTTTTTCTCTTTGTGTACACCAATTGATAAATGTTCTTTTCCGGTCTAGAAATAATATTATGATCCTTCTTTTGCAAAACACTTGCACTGGTGGAGCATTACTAAGTAACGTATCTAATTTGTTTAAAATTATTCTTTTTTCGAATTTTCATAATTGAGCGTAATTTATGAACTTTACAAGCATTTAAATTTTGACCAGTATCCAGATTGTATACCTTAAAAGCATATATTTTTCGACCCTCCAGCACAAAATTCTGTAATAAAAGCATTAATACCGTATGCCCCTAGCTCATTTGCAAGCTCGCCAAGCACATCCCTTATTTCCAGCTTTGGCCTGTCTGGAGCCTCTACATAAATAATACTGTCTGTATCGTAGTATAACACATATTTAATTGATCTAAGTAATTACATAGAGCTCCAGACAAGCGTGTGCAGTAATATAGGCAGCTATTAGTACATTTGTATTATTAAGTGGTACACTCGCATTATCAAGATATTCATAATTTAAAATAGGCGTGTTCTCGTTTATTAGAATGTCTTCGTGAACTTCGATATTTGGATCGACTAGCTTACTAAAATATTCACCGGGGTCAGTAATTATTGATGTTTGCCTGTAATTCTCTTTCTGGCCAAATTTACCCGAAAAACTATTAAGTGTTAATTTAGCTAAATTCTTTCGACCTTTGTTTACACAGATGTTATCGGCGTCCAATACAATACCTTCTTTTCATAATACCTGTTTAAAAATTCATGTTTCTTTTCCTCACTTGTGCACCACGGACGTCAAGCGCGAGCTTGTTTTTGTGTTTAGAAATCTACTAATATACTCTGTAAATAGGCCACTTTCTTTCTTCACAGGATTGTACTCTTCAATATTAAATTGTCACTTGTCATGCATTTCTACTAACTTATAACATTTTTCAATAGCTATACGAACCTCGTCCACCACCCATGTTCCGGTAATGGCAAGTTCGTCATCGTTATGTAAACAATCACCATTATTTAATGAATCCGCACTCGCTCTGCAAAGAGGGAATAGTAACTTACCCCCAGAACGATATGGTAATACCGGGTGATATAAGTAAGTTGAAGGTAGAACAGTACACTTTACTATTCCCTCAATCTGATCGATAGGCAGACATTGTTTTCCTACATAAATATTCGTAGGATGCCTCACGGGATATTTTTTAACCTTTTTACAAAATGGGTATAATGAGCATACATAAAAATATTTAATTTTCTCCCCTTTTTTCACTATATCGTGTAGTTTTACTGCGTTCATCCGCCCACCGTACAAAGCATCACGCGGATTCATTGGTTCCTTTCTGCATGTGGGGTGGTTTTTAAGGTAGCTCGAAATATTTTCATTATTTTTCATTTGTGCTTTTCACTGACACCCACACATGTTATGCACAACATAACCTTTGCCATTAACTTTTTCACATTTGCCATTGTGCACTCAAATTTTATATTCATTGTACTGAAAGGGTTATTGTGGAGTGGCATGTCCCGTCCGGCCCGATAGCATATACCAAAGCCGTGGTGGAAACAATCCTCATACTCTCATACATGTTCTTTGCCGCTCTCAGCATCGTACCAATATCCGTCTAATTTCAAATTACCTCCCACCACAACCTCTTTTGCGTTACCCGCGTGGATTATTTTTATTCCCTTTTCTTCCCACACGAGGCACTGTAATGCTTCTACCGACTGGACATCACTCCAGCGATAACCCTTTCTTCTTATATGGTTTCCGGTTTAAGAAAATTTGGACCAAACACTAAATCACAAGCGTTTGCTATACTAATTGCTTCCATTGGGGATTAACTTTTGTCTCAAGCTCGAACTGATTCATAAAACGCAAACATGGCATTCTTAAAATATTAACATCTTGCCGACAGTATTTAATTAATTACTCTTGGAAATTGAAAGTATAATTCTCCCCCAGTTTTGATAGCACGCCAGACACTTTTCACGTTCTTCTTTCGGAATACTGTCTACCACATAGCACGTCTTGGCAGGCAGAGAACCGGAATAATACTGATTACCCGTGGTGTTAAAAATGAGGGAATATCCCTTAATTGAGGGAGGATCAAACGCTTGGGACAGTTTGGCCAGGGCCATATTCAAGAAGTTACGTGAATCGATAAATCTTAGATTTTTATACTTAATACTAATAAGCTGACAGCCATTCATAATAATTTACGGGGACAACTTTTTACTATTTAACATAGTTCTTAATACTAAATGGGCATCGTAACGTTTAACATTATGTCCGACGCTTGTTATGTTATTTATACTAACACGTTTCTCGGCAAGATATTCTAAGAACTGCAGAACACAGTCTTCACCCTTAAAACGTGTTCTCTTAACCCCGCACATAGAGCAACTGACTTTTATATCATCTGTATCAATACTATTATAGCATAAATGCTTTGAAATTAATAAGTTGGGTACGTGCCCATACACATTATTTAACCCATCCACTGTGTTATCTTGCCGACTTTCTATATCATAAAACACAATCATATCATCTTTTCGAATTATATTTTCCATATTCTGTGTTTTCACCGGCTGCATAAAACATATATGAGTATCGGGCATCATATTGCGACAGTTTACACAATATATTTCCCCGCATATATGAGGGTTACGTTTCTTTGTTAATATATTCACCTTCAAACACATATTACATTGTTTTCTAGTTTTACATACTATACTCTTATGATTATTGAAACACACACTGCCGTAAAATGATCGATTACAATCGTTACGCTTTATTACGGATTTAACATTAGCATATGGAGGTTTACTCGCACACTGTGAAAAACTAGCTTGATATTTAAAATTGTGTTCATGCGAATGCTCATATTTACTATGGCATTTTTCACAATAATAGCTAGTTGAGAATGCTGTCATCAAGTTGGTAATGACATTATAATGATTGTTTACTAGCTGTAAATTAATAGGGATTTCACCACCTACCGCTTCATATAGAATTTATTTATGCGACAAATCCAGATACACAGTTAGTAGGCAGTTTATAGGCAGTTAGTACACTTTGAAAATGGTAAATATCTCCAATTGTACCGCTTGTGGTCCCTGCACAACTTATTTACTTCAGTATTCAAAAAAATTACGTTGGTTATAATATGGCTTTCGTACTTTTGTATGATTCATTAATCCTATACCCACTACTAGAGCATGGCCGAGACAGCGGGTATCGCTATTTTTAATCATAACTATACCTTTATTTGATTTTAAATAATTAGCAATGTCTAACAACCTCTGTCTTACTCGACCTTCCCCTTTAGGCATATGTACTAGTACGTGAAGAAATTGAACCAAAAAACATTCTTGATTTTAAAACTTTGCCCTCGATTGTACAACTTTTTCCATAGCTAGTAAAACATTTTCAACAGACATATTCTGTGCCTGTCGGAAAGATAACCAGAACAACCTGTGGGGTTCGCTCTGATTTCGGAAAGTGAGACCAACTTGATCGTCTTCATCAATACCTTGTATGAGGTGCGCTAATAACTCTTCAATATCTTTCATAACCCATGTTAAAGAGTTTTCATTTTCTGGAGGATTATTAATTTGTATTTCTACCAGTCTACCTTCCTTATTTAATTTTTTATACATTTTAAGTTTTTCGCTAATAATTTTTATTTTTTAATCACGCGCCCCACCTGTTTGTACGTCATTTAGTGCTTCCATACATAGAACATCGATTTTATTAAAACTATAAAAAAAACATTTTTTAACTATTGACTATAAAGTCACTTTAGATGCGGTAGAGTACGTTTAAGATCCAATATATAAAAATAAACGTAATAAATATTTTACCGTTTTGACACAACCTTAAATAATAATAATGTTACAGCTTAAACAGAAAAAAAATATGTTCCTCTATTTTCAACACTGCACACTACACTATTCACTCTACGACGGTCGCCGACACTGCACACTACACTATTCAAAATGACATCTTCTGACTGGATAGATCTTCACTCTACGATGGTCGGCGACCGACTGAGGGTGCTCCGCACAACGAGCCCTGCTTTTATACGCAGTTAATCACGTCATGGAAAAAAACCAAAATGTTTGTGTCATATGGGGAAAGAACCAACTGCCAAATGGGGAAAACCCAACATGAAAACAAAATCGGGAAAGAACCGATCGGCTATGGAAAAGCTTAACTTCACTGAGCCCCAAATAGGTTCAGATGGCAATATGTTGAGAATGATAAGAGTTAGAGAGATACGGTTTTCAGATTAAGGATCATCGTGACAAGCTCTATTAATGTAAAAAAATAGTGACCTCGAGGACAAAGGTCAAATATTTAGCTCTCTATTTTTGAAAACGGTAAATAATAGCTAAAAGCTAATTTCAGATTTGGTATTAGAGCAACAAAACCCATTTGAAAATTAATACCCTGTGACGATAGGGGTAAAGAGAGAAAGTCAAGTATACAATATCTCAAAAATGGTAAACGAAGATATACGTGGTTTTCACATTCGGCATCACAGACCCGAATATCATATATTCTGCAAGTTTCTCAATTCTGTGTCTAAAATTCGAAAATTCCAACCGCCACATCTTAGAATCAATAATAGATAGAAAGAGGTTGTTTTCAAATTCAGCGTTACCGTGAACATAACATAATTTGAGGTTTTCATAGTTATTTGCCCAAAAGAGCAAAATTCGAAAAATTTAAACCGCCATATCTCGGAAATGGCAACCGGTAGAAACATGCAGTTTTCATATTTAGCATTCCCGTGACTAAAATTAATTGCATTATTAGTTACATTATTCTACGACCACGGGGGACGAAGTTAGCAAATTGACTTCCGATCTGACATTAGCACACCAAAATACATATCACTGTGAAAACAGAATCTCAATATGTCTCATTGTTTACAATCTATGCACGGTTAAATATTTGACCTTTGATCACGAGGTCCGTATATACTTTTCGATGAACTCTTAAAAAATTTGAAAACAGATTTTCAATATGTCTAGCCGTTTACGAAATATACAGGGTTAAATATTTGACCTTTGACTAGGACCTATGCAGTGACTGATTTCAGATTTCTGCTTTATTTGGTCTAAATCATATGTAATCTCTGTTATGTTAAATAGAGCTTCGTACCCTTTCATGCTATTGTGCACTGCTGTACTATGTGGGGTTAGCTAGCATATATTCCTGTGTATTTGTGTAATTTCTGCTATCGTGAACTGGTGTAATATTGGTATAGAAACTGTTGTAATTGCTAGGTGTGAGTGGAAATATTTGCTATGTTAAATAGAGCTTCGTAAATAGCTTAGAGCTGTGCTCTGTTGGAATCTCTGATATGTTAGGTTGTAGTTGAAAAAGAGCTTCGTACCCATTTATGAAATCTCTGCTATGCTAAATAGGGGTTGTAATCTCTAGCCTACAGGGCATATATTCATGTGTAAAATTCCTGTCTTATTTAAGCTATGTTAAATAAGGATTGCAAAAAGAGCTTTGTAGCCTTTTATGGTATTGTGCACTGGTGACTATGTTAAATAGGGTTGAAAAATGGTTCGTAGCCTTTCATAGATTTTAGCCTTTTATGCAATCTCTGCTATGTTATAGGGGTTGGGAAAATGTGTAGACCGTAGCCTCTCTAAACCCTTTGCCTGTGTAATCTCTGCTATGGTAGATAGTGGTTGTGCACTAGGGGTTGTAATCTCTGTTAGGTTAAACAGCCTTGATTCCTGTTTATCGGGTCTGAATGTGTTCGTAGCCGTAGTTATAATCTCTGCTATATTGCGTTGGTATAATGGCTAGGTAATAATCTCTGCTATGTTAAATAGGGGATGAAAAAATAGCTTCGTACCCTTTTATGCCATCTCGCACTCCTATGTGGTTTAGGTATTCCTGTGTTATCTCTACTATGTTAAATAGAGGTTGAAAAAGGTGCCATAGCCTTTCACGAAATACTCTGCTATCGTGCATTTCTGTGAGGGGATGAAAAAGATCTTCGTAACCTTTCTTAGTGTTGGAGGGCGTAACTAGCCTATATTCCTGTGCTATGTTAAATAGGGGTTGAAAAAAGGTGCCGTAGCCCTTGTTGGAATCTCTGCTATGTTAAATAGGGGATGCAAAATGGGGCCTTAGCCTTTTATACATTGTAAACAAAAACTGCGACACAGCGTATCGTACAGCCCTGGAAAATAGGCTTCTTGCTATCAGCCAGGTATGAAAAAATCGTGCAATTTTCCACAAAATGAGGCCAAGTGCCGGATATACTACTAACGAAGCCCTGTTACAAATGTTTTGTTACAAGATTTTCGACATTGTTCTCCTCTGTCTCTCAATATTCTTAGTACAGGTTTTAGAAGTATAGCCATCAAACACTACTGCACCGCATGGAGTGAACCATCGTTGTACAAAGTCTACATACTTTTGACATATCGCATCGTAGGTGTCCGAATTGGTCCAAACTATAGCATGAAGAAGATACCCTCCATCTACAACAGACACAAACTTTTGCAGTGCTCTTACGCACGACTCAGTAGTTTCGACTAGAGCCGAAAGAGAGGATTTGGCATTCTTTCTCATTGAGAGCTCATCAAATAGGGATGGATGCATCGATGCTAATTCATATTTGAGATACTCGCGAAGATTCTCACTCGACTTGAGCACTGCTGCAATTCTAGTAAAGAGCTACAACGGATTGATAGACATACTTTGCTCTCGAATTTTAATGGTATTGTTTGTAGCAGATATAGGAATAACCTTTCTCTTCCTTTCCAGTGTTACAGTTCCAAAGTAACCATCAATCATCTTGCTTAATGACGCTTCACCAAGTTTCTTTGCTTGATCACAGTTTGTGTGAGTGACGGCAATTAAACCACTTGCAATGTTCAAGAGTAAGTCTTTTGATGCTGAGTTAGCAAAGGGATGATGAAGGGATAACCACTCAGACATCTTCTTTAGATCCTGATTATCTCGTGTCTGGCGGGAGGATCTGAGCTCCACATGTTGTTCTGAAGACACAAGATGTTTATGGCAAAAGTTTTCTAATGCTTCAGTGACTTTCATGGTGATGGGAAACGGGAGAATCCATCTAGCTAATGTTGAGTTTGTTATTCCTCGGCCTTGAGTTAAACCTCCAGAAACTTTCATTGATTTCATTAAAGTTTGCTCAATGGCCATATCTGATGCAACCCCACTCCAATACCTATTTTTTCTGCGAATAGTGAAATATCCTTGTTCTGTGAATGTCTTGTACTCTTCAGGATTCATTTTCTTCTTCAAATCTTCCATCTGCTGAACATATAGATGCGCACATTTAGCATAAAAGTGATGGCCAGCTGCATGGAAGAACGACAGCATTGATTTGATTGCATGCAAATGCAACTCCCAATCTCCAGTGCGATCTGCTTGGATTTATAATAGCACAAGGTTGACTTGTTCGATGTATTGCAACCAGAGTATTGAATTACGGGAACATCCTTCTGTCTTGATTATTTCAGACAGAGCAACAACCAAAGCTTGAATATTTTCATTGTCTTCCAACTCCTTGAGAGACATTGCTCCGGACACTTCATATATATCATCTTGGATCTTACCTTTCGTGGTCTCGTCTAGTTGCTTTGAATGCTTCTCCAACTGAACGTGGAGCGCTATGAATGCCAAAAAATGTGCTCTCAACGATCGTGAGAAAGCACGGCCACTCATCATTTTCATGACAGTATTTTGGGCATACAACAAGTCTCAAAGTTCTTCCAGACCACTACCTGATATGATGTGGCCTATTGTTCCTAAAAAAGACATAAGCAGGTGGGATCTTCCTAACCGCACCACAACATTTGATAATGCGTAGTCGTCGTTCGCTGCAGAAACAATTTCTACTGCTTTCCAATATAGTGGTTGATCGAAAGTGACAATGCAGGTTTTTTGTCCTAGTTTCTCACATTCATTTGAGGCATAGAGTAGAGTGGAATAAATTGTGTTAATATTTCATGCGGCATTATTAAAGAAAGGGACTGGAAATACACTGCTTGTGTCACAACAAGTAGTTTCATTCTTGTAGAGAAGATGCATGAAACCATTCCATGATGGTTTAGGTGATTCATTTTCCAAATGCGTGCTTATCCATATGTTGTTCGCCCACTCAGCCTGCTTTACTTTCGGAATAACCTCATCTGCAAAATAAATTCGTTTTATTTCTATTTGTGATAAACCGATATTTGTTCTTTTCTTGTAGGTTGCTATCTCTCTTCTGGAAAGTGATGACACTGCTTTTGACGTGGGAGTCTTGAGACAAGGAACACGAAAATGTGTGGCTCTTTCTTCAGGAGGTGTACTTATTCTGATAACCCCCATGCTATGGAAAGTTGCATGGACATCTAATGTTCTCGTAATTACGTTAGCGTTATCAAAGACCCATTGAACAAAATGCAATATCGGTTGTGGAGCACAATATGATATACCTGAGACTTCTGTCGTCGAATCTCACTATAACTTGCACAAATTCCAAGACTATGAAGGATATCAATTAGCTGCCGAGAACCAAAATGACGCAGGCAGTATATTCCTATAGCAAGCTGAATGGAAGATATAAAAGTTCTGGGTCTGCACAACGAAATAATAGAATTACATAATATGCTCTGTTTGCGGGCTATCTTAAGATCACTTTTCTTTGTTGATGTCACTTCTTCGACCATAAGTTTTAGTGATTGTGGGATGAGATCATTGTGCCCCTCAAAGAGTTGTTCTGCTTGAGGATATGACATATTATCATAGACTTTTGATTGAATATCTTCTTTAATTATTTTCGCTGCCATTAATACAATGCGAGCTCTTTCACTTTTCTCGTTCTTTTCCCTTTTCTCATACCAAGCATCGTGTAGCAGTGTTTTACTTGCTCCCTTGAAAGTTAGAATGGATTCCCTCCCATAACCAATACATCCCTCTCTAACGATCAATCGTTCACCGAATCTCTTTTGAAGAAGGTTTTTCATATAGTTTGCTGAATAGACGGTAGAATTTCCATTAGCATATTCTATCAATTTGCCATGTAGTTCTCCAACGGAATACTGGCATTCATCATCGCCCTCTATGTAATCACACAGTTTTTCCAAAGCCACCAGCTTTGTCTTTTCCATAGGTCTTCTTCCTACTTTTTCTTCTGTTGAGGAGGCAAAAAACTTTACATAGCAATTCATGTGATACTTGGCTTCAGCAGCAACTAAGTCTACCATACTGTTCAGTTTAGCTAACACACTTTCCCCCCAGTCGTCAGCACGGTTTTTAGCTTGTGCGATTATTGTTGATCTACGTAATTTCCAAGGTAGCTACTTCTTAGATTGATCTCCGATACTTTTGTGATTTTTTTTTGTTTCAGTTTTAAATGACGCCTCCTTATTACAAAATATACAGTCTCTTTTAAAATCGAATTCTGGTAATAAGGATCTGGTCGATAATGTTGATGTACCTGGAGAATCATCACACACATCTTTTGATTTTTCAAGATTATTATTACTATAGTTGACGATCTCGTGTAGTTCTTACGACATTCGACATGCACAATCAGTGTATCAACATTTTTTAAATAAGTCTCTAGAGTTGGGAGACCTCTTCTGACTGTAACTACATCTCCAACAGTAAGTGAAGTTTTACAAATGATACATACTTGTTCATCCGCCATCGTACCTTCACAGCAGAATACACCATGCTATTTCTTAGAACGCACCTGTACGTTCCACTGAAACAACTTGTTCACATATCAATACAATACAATAATTTACAAATTGAGCCACCGCGCCAGCCTGTCATATACAGTACTCTGTTGTAGTGACGCCATGAGACTTTTTATCTTTTTCTTTCTTTCGTATTTCTTAACTTTACGCTCACCCGTATCCCATGTTTAATAAGGATAAATGGTTTATGATAATTAATTTTAAATATCTAGTACACATATATTATCATAATTCCTTTGTAAAGTACAACAAAATAGTCAGTAATACCCCTGCCATCTAGCAAATACCGGACGAACTATATTGATATTAAACCACCAGAAAGTCCTTTTTTTAAATCCCCGATAACAGCTAGGCTCACGTCGGAGTAAATATCTCGAAAAGTTATCATCCAAGTTTGATTATGTTTTTTTTAATACAGCTTATGAAACACACAATAAAAAATATATGGACATGTTTATACGATTTCCTAAAGGTTTAGGAGCTTGAGCGCAAAATACTACAGAGTGCCTTTCTGAAATTCCGGAATTATCAACTTTGATCATGAATAACTGTTTTGGGAGTTATTTTATTTAAATGTGCAAAACACCACATTAAAGTATAGTTATTGTAGAGTAAAACGGTGCTTTAAAATTGAGATATCATTATTGGTTTGCCAGATACAGGCTGAAATAGAAAACCAGGCGCGCATGGAATGGCGGCCATCTTTGTCCGACATTTTGAGGATGAAGCTCACATTGGATATTTTGGGACTTTTGAGGTTTTATTCTATTTGACTCGAAGAGCAAATCCTGAAAAATTCAGCTTTTTTAGAATTTTTTAAGCTCGTCTATTTATTTGGGTCTTTGTTTACTGGGGTATGTATCAGACAATGTCGGCCCGGTTTCAGTGTTTCCATTCCACTGTTTTACAATTAAATCTCCTGTGTCTTTGCATTACCTACTGTTTTACTCTTAATTTTCTTCCTTAAATATCATACACTTTCCTATTATTAAAAGAGAATAAAAAATCCATCATTGTGTACCCCATCACGTAGAAATATTAACGGTTTATATGTGATGTATACTGTTATAACTTATAAGTGTTGATTTCCGTACTTGTCTCCCCAGCCCCTCATTCTTGCTTCTTGTTTCAACTTTTGTCACAAGACTTCCTTTTTTCGCTTGTGCGAAAGAATTATTGGGTAGCCATGATTCATTGAATATTGAGGACTGCACGTATGCTGTGACCCGATCTCGTGGAAGACAATACGAAAACAGCCAGACTTGTAAACAGAAACTTATTTGGACAACAGCAAACAAAAAGAATTCTGTCAGTATCGCAGAGTCATTTGTTTGCGATTGACAGTTTAACCAAAGAAGTGCAACGATTGCTTTAACCCAACGAGTGAATTATTCTGTCTTCAGGTTTCCGTCCGATATTTCGGAAGCATGCGAATAATGTTGTGTTGATGAGGAAAGGGAGAGAGAGAGAGAGAGAGAGAAATATAGTTTATACAGTGTGTTCCATAACTCATGTTCATTTTTTTCTTTTCAATTTTGGAATAGAATGAATCCGTTTTTCTCATTTATTTTTCTAGCACGTGAGGAAGGTGTGGGTTGATGAGTATTTAAAATTGAAAAATATTAATTATAGAATTGTTGGACCCAGGGCCGGATTTATACGTCTAGGTGCCCTAGGCCCATGACTTCCAGCGGCCCCGCACCTCCACCCTCACCACTCCGTCATTTTCCCCTTCCTACTCTTACATGCAAGAATGTAATACAAACTATTTTTAAATTGTATTATTTACAATATTGTTATTACATTTCCTTCACGGCTTTTATGCTGCTTTAAGAAGAATCCTATTAAGCCATTTTTGGATTCTACTTTTTTCTAACATCACAAGTGGCACATTGCAGTTTGGTGATAAATTTACAATTTTAACAATTACAAACTCTAAAATTTCCTAAATACCTTTATAAAGTTTCAAGAAGAGAAAATCTAAAAATTAACAATTCCAATCACAATACAAAGCAGTAAAATTTCCTAATATATTTATAAAGTTTAAAAAATCTAAAAAATATAACTACAGTAAAAAAACACAAAGCACACAAAAAACACTTATATCATATAAGGACATACAAAAACACTTTAAAGTAAATTGAAGAATGGTAAAGTCATCATATTTTTTCCTCCCTATTTAGTATTTATTGATTCATCCCCTTTTCCACTTCTCTTTATGTAGGAAAAAAGAAACGTAGATTTACAGAATTGAACCGTGCTATGTAGTATGTACTGGTATCTGTTAGTAAGTATATCGGTTCACCAGCCAATACGTCGCTCCTAAGAATTAGCAAATTCAAAGTTAAATAAATCTCTAGGAATGGACAAAAGCGACACTACAAACCCATTAGCTTCGTTGAATACGTGGGCAGCTTTTTGAATTTTAAACACCATTTCCGGGATTATCATCTCCTGAAGATATAAAGTCTAGTTAGGGAGGAAATGTTTTTTTCTGTCATAAATTTGTAAGGTCTTCAAATCCATCTTTGGATCTGACCAGGATAGGGTATGGGACAGTAGCGGCCGGTATCTTAGTTATGTACAAAAATAGGAATAAATAATGTTTCTGAATTTCCCTCAAACATAGATCATCTATACAGATTTGTAATGGTGAAGCCAAATTTCTCAAAATCTCCTTCGTTTCGGAGTTACAAGGGTATCCTTGAAGTTTTGACTGGTCAATAATTTCAAAATGGCGCAAGTGTAGCAGCTCAACGGAGCATTTGCTCATAGAAGGACTGCTACGGTGTTGCTTAGCAACTCGAACTTAATCTTACCACAAATTTCCATCAAGATCCAACTCTCACGGTTTGCCTACTTTCCTTGTAAGACATCTAACTTGGATTTTCTGATTGTGGACTTCTGTGCATGGATTTTATGTACTTACAGTAAACAATTTAGCAAGAACGCATTTTGAAAATATAATTTTGAATTGTGAACTTCCATACCTTTAATTTCATAACAGGCTATATCCGCTATGTGTAGTATTATATTATATCAACATATCAACACGATACGTACTCAGGTAAAAGGACTAAAAGGCGCCACTCTTAAGACCTTATTTCTAAAATTTGGTTTTTGCATGTGTTCAACGAAACATTAATATCTAAATATAATAATAATCCCCATGAAGATGTGTAAGAAACGAATAAAATAAATAACAATAAATAAAAAATATTAATATAATATACTATAATGTATATAAAAGATGCAAGGAGATCCGCTTGAAAAGATTTTGAAATACCTGCAGGTTTTCTAAAACAAGTAAGCGATTATTATTATTATTATTATTATTAATGTTTCATGAAGCTAAATTAATTACACATCTTAGATCTAAGATGTGTTTTGCATGTGTGTATGCAAACTTGACGTCAAGTTGGTATACAACAAAAAAGTCGCTCTAATTTTTTGTCTATTGAGGCACTAACGCCAAGACCTTTCGATTACTAAACTGACGCTCTACAAACTGAGTTACGGCTGTTCGGACCCCGTCACTAGTGTACATTCATTTAAATCCGTCTAATATTGGCATTGGAAATGTGCTTATCAAACCACAAATTAATAATACAACGTTAGTTCGATGAGTATAGTATTCTGAAAAGAAGGATAAAATCTCAGTTTAAATCCCTACCCTGAGATAGTTCATGCAACTAGTGTTTTAGTTTATTCCGTTCTTCCCACTTCACATTTAAAAGGTGGAATGTTCGATTTGAAAATTTTAAGTTAGGCAGTTATTTAGTACTCTCTTCTCAGCTAATGACCTTTATACAAATAAACAATAAATATACTGTATGACTACACTATGCCAGTCTAATACTTTATTCTTTGTTCTACAAGTGGAAAATTCTTCTACAAAATTATTAGCTTTGCCACTGCCGAATGACTTCTTGTAAATGAAATTTAGCAAAGTACTGCATTTTTCTTGGGCGTATACTAACATTTCTTGGGCGTGTTTGTTGTTTTAACGCTCAGTCGTCGGCGAAATTTGTCATATCTTCAACTATATTTACATATGGATAGTGGGTCCCAACTTTTAACAGTTAATTTCTCTACACATATTCATCAACATTTAATATGATGATAAGCGGAATTACGGGTAAACCAGTCAGTCCAGGAAATTCGGGATGGATAGAGAATGGGTACATTAATGATTTGGATGCACTTACGATTTTGACCACGAACCGCCACTGTTATTTACATGGCGAAAGTGAGGAAATATTATTGAAAAGAGACAGAAGTCTAATCCGCGACGTTTCCTCAATGTTTATCCGAAGTCAGCGATCGTAGCCACTGGACTACGAATCATACCCCGAACTGAGAGACAGAAATTTCCTTCGTGTGTTTCAATAATTAATTTGCAAAGGAGAAAGAACCTTAGCAAAGGAAAAGTAACAAATAAAAAAACTATTGTAAAAGAAAATCAGTTTCTACGTAGTTCGCAAAAATGCCACTAGATGGCAGTAACACATAAAACTTTTCATCCTTTCCTGAGTGTCATGTGCTGCTCTCTGCATGCCAAATCTTCAAGTATCAACAGGCTCCTACGTAAACTTATAAATCACTGACTTACTATGTCCAAATGCATGTAAAAGTCGATTAGTGTCGTAAAGCAGATAGTAGAGCAAACATTGAACTTTATTTTCAATTTTTATCAAAGATAGATCGAACTTTCAGTTCTGTATTTTTTACCTTTGTCTTTCTGTGGTGTGTGGATCATTTTTTTTTCAAAATGATTTTAATTCTGAAGTTATGCGCATATAATAGCAATGCAAGTAGTTATGCAAGAATTAAGACATAATTCTAGAAAAGGCCCTCCCATCGACAGCAAGCCTGATAAATTGAGAACTGAAAGTTTGGTTCTGTTTGCATTAAACTGAAAGTGGACAAATTAAGTTTACTATTCACTCTTTGTCTGGTTTCAGATACCAACTTGATTTGTAAGACTATCTAGCACTGTAGTATGATAAACAAGGGAGTCGTCAGGGAGGGACAAGGGGGTGCACTTAAGCCTCCCTATCTGGATTTAAGATTTTATAGTCACTACTATTCTATTCTCATATATTTGGTGTATGTTTTTAAGCTTTTCACTACATGAACTGTAAATCTCCCGTCACATTTCCTGAACCATATTCATTTCAATCTATGTAATCACGAAGAACAGTAGTTCCTCGAGTGACGCTAAGCAATGAGTCTGTTAGCCGCACTTACATATATACAGCTAATTTCGGATTTAGCAAACTATAAGCCCGATTTTGATGCTTGAAATTGCATTTGAAAACTCATTGCCACACTGAAAAATAAACCTGGATCGGTAAGACCTGCCTGGGTCCGTTAGGGCGGTTTGAAAACAAAAAAAAAACAGAATTGCACATTTCTGGTGATAGCACTTACCACAGACCATATAGACTTGAGGAATCGTAATCTACGCTTTACTACCTTTCAAACGGTGTACCACTAGTCGAAATCGGTGAACGGGTTCAAAAGTTATGACCTTTTTAGCAAAATCAAAGAATTTTCACATATGATAGAAAAGGGACTCCGTCATTCTGTCTGTCTTTTTGCTTTAGCCCAAAGTGGTTGGTACCTTGGGTTTTGGGGGTCAATTGAAGGGACGAAGCTTATTTTGTTGATGGGAGTTACCGTTTTTGAGATACGGCCCAAAATCGGCCTTTTGTTTGAAGACTATGCACCTTCTTTAATATGCAGCCTTACAAAATAAGTGATATCAATATAAAAACCCTTCAGGGTAAAGACAAGAGTGACGCAAGAATTCTACTCAGAAAAGAAGTGATATCTATTTTGCGACTTACTTTCTTTGTGCCACTATGGCGGATAGATACTAAATCTCCTAATTTTATTACAAAGGAAACACGTCCGTCATAGTGACACAAAGAAAGTAACTCGCAAAATGGATATAACTTCTTTTGTGAGTAGAATTCTTGCGTCACTCTTGTCTTTACCCCGAAGGGGTTTTTATACTGATCACAAATACTCCAATTTATACTCACCAAACAAACTATGTGAAAACATCGAAGGTAAAAATACAAGTTGAAGCAGTTCCTCTACAAAGTCAATAAAAATGAAGACTCTCTCTCTTTCTCTCTCTCGCTTTCACACACATTTTTATACAAAAACTTAAAAAGCACGAATAAGTCAATCGTAACATACACATGCTTTTAAATTAATAATTTTCGGCCCCTCAACTTATGATGCTTTGCTGTTCACACACCCCATTTTTCATTTTTTTAAACACGGAACAAAAGCGAAATTTTGAAAAGCGACTCATCTAACTTTAACATTAAGGAAATGGACTGTTTCATATTTTGAAACTAATGCATTTAGCCGAGATATTTGAAGGCCACTAACCCAGGATTTCAAATTTCTCATCAATAACAAATATTTTCAAATTTTTTATTACTTCATTTGATTCTTAAGAATTATCCAATCCATTTTCTAAAATGCCTTTGTTGATTGTGATTTGTCCATTATTTATAAATAAATATTTTTAAATATTGAGCTTGATTACCAAGGGCTCTCAAAGCGAATCTTAATTTTCATTTTTGAAAGATCTTTAGATAATTTTGGCTCAAGCAGAAGGGATGATGATACTGGAAGAATGCAGAACACAAGGTTTACCTAGCAAATATTTTCTTCGATAGGAATTCTTGTACATAAATTATCAATTAATGTTAGTTAAAATATGTTCTTTCTGTAATATTGAATATCCCACACAAAATTTGATTAAAGTACTATTACTGATCGTTTTAAATTTGCCTTCATTATTGAAAGTCCTCTATGTTTGCCAATGTTATGCCATCTAGATTTTCGGGCTTCAAATTATATAATAGCCATTGATCACACCATGCTAATTTCCATTGTAATGAACAACGAGTTTTAACAAGCAAAGCATTTGATGACCCTGACTATTGAAAGATGTTGGATATTTATGGAAACGGAATTTTATCCCCCTGAAATCTACCACCCGAGAAAACATGACGTCACAAAACTTGTGGAACAGTTGCTCTTAGAATTGTGTTCGTGGCCGGAAATTTACCACTCCCCCGCAACTAATTATTACATAGCCTGACAGATTTTGATTCACACTATTAAATTAGAATTGTAATAATATTAATTAAAATCCCGAGTCGAAATTTTGCCCCTCATAAAATTTACCCCCGTAGTGCCTTTTAAAATATAGTAGATGCGGAACTTTACCCTCTCGGAATTTTACCCCCTAAATTAAAATATAGTTTAAGGCGGAATTTTAACCCCCTTAGTTTAAAATAGCGAAAGGCGGAACTTTACCTCCTTGAAATTTACCCCTATTTTAAAGAATAGAAGGCGGAATTTTACCCCTTTGAAATTTACCCCTATTTTAAAATAGTAGAAGGCGGAATTTTACCTCCCTGAAATTTACCCCCGTAGTTTAAAATATAGTGGAAGGCGGAATTTTACCCCTAGTGTCTTTAAAATTATAATGGAATCAAGCATGAATTCCAGCACCACCAGCATACATCGAGATACCGAAAACACCAACAAAGTTTGCATGTTCAATTTGCAGCATAAAAAGCTTAATTTGCTGGTTCAGTACATCAAGCATATAATTCTAGAACAACCTGCATACTTCGAGATACCAGACACACCAGCTGGTATTTGCTGGTGAGATAAATCCAACAAACTATGCTTTATACCAACAAAGTTTGCTTGTTGAATTTCCAGCATATCCAGCTTAATTGCTGATCAAGCATATCCAGCATGAAGTTCCACCACAACCTGCAACAATCAAAGCCAGCATAGTTGCTGGAATTTGCTGGTCCAGCAGGTCCATCCAGTTTGCTGGTCCAGCAGGTCCAGTCCATCCGTCAATTTCCAGCACAACAACTTAATTTGCTGGTTCAGCATATCAAACATAAAATCCAATATAACCAACATGAAATCAACAATTCCTCGACAATTCAGCCTTTTCTTGCTAGAACCAGCACAAATTTTAACCTAGGGATGCGTTTTATGTAAATTATATGTGCAATGAACCCAACATGACGGATATGAAGAAATTATAAATCTCACAGGCTACATTATTACCTCGTACAGCCTAGACCATTTGAGTCATTTAAACAAATGGGGTGTCCTTGGATTCGTCTTGATTAACACTGTGTCATAGGCTACATGATATCATAATAAATCCAACATGGCGGATATGAAGAAATTAGTAGATAAGTACGTAGATAAGTTTCATATCAAATGAAAGGATTTTTTTATAAAGATTGCTTTTCAGTTGTTTTTTTTAGTCGGGTTTTAGTTTGTAAACTTTAATTCTTGTTTTCTCGCTTCATAACGTGAAGAATTTTATTTCTTCTTAAATAAGGAATTCATATTTTGATACATCCCAGAAGGCCATACAGTGCTACTAATATCTGAATTTCGTTTAGGATTTCGCCGTCGTTTTCTCCCCTGTACCCTACAAATGACTATTGACGTATTTTAATTGTATTTCCCTGCTTTCACAATGCCTAACATTGCCATATACTTTCAACAGTCGATATTGAAAAAGAAAGAAAAATAATATGTATTTTGGGATAAAAATAAAAAAAATAGTTTTTATATTTTTATACAAAAGCAAATTTCAATGCCTATTTCAGATTTGCATCTCTCAAGGATCTTCTGTCTAAGCGTCATTACATCTTGGAACAGAGGCAAACGTTCTCAGGAGTGTGTGCCTTTGTGGGTTAAAACCCACTAATTTTAGTTTTCGGTATTATTCAGTGTGGCGGTACCTTTGCATTTGTATTGATGGCAAGGTAACCGCCACCGTGTTTTTCTTTTTTCTTTCACCCTGTAAAAAACTCCCGAACCATCAGAAAATAAGCTTCCACCATTCTTCCCGATGCACTCGAAAACTTCGTTTTCTTCTGCTGGTAGGTTTAACGCTTCTTCACTCGTCGCCCTAAGCCCCACCACACTCCAGTGATGCCAATTGAAGGGAAATTTCCCTTGGCGCAGGTAAATTTTGAGTTGATTTTGGAGAAAAGGTAAAAAGGGAAATTGCTTATAATCTCTCAATATTACAGGGAAATTTGAACCTATGAATGAATCTCTACTTGCATTTGTTTGCATCTACAAAAAAAAATTGAGAACTTTACATTGCGAAGCCCTTTTGTCTTGAAGCGGCGACTGAGGTTAACGGTGCACTGCTTCCTTCCCGCCCCTACAGTAATTTACCCTTGCCATTACCTCTTCATCTAGCGCTACCTCATTTCAGCGTTGAAGATACTAGGGAAAGGAAAGGAGAGGAGAACCAGGGGAGCCAGGGGACAGAACCTCCGAGATCAGGGAAAGGTTAACATATAGGAAAGATGAGGGTAACATTGCAACCAATTATGGGAGGTAGGAGGCAAATCTCTTTCCTCCTTCTTGACCGCATATAAAATTGATCACTTTGTCTCCCCATCACTGTATTCTTAAGAGAGACAAAGAAACAGGAAAAATAAAACTACAAAGAAATGAATTCAGCCAGTCACTCGGATGTGGTTTGCTTAGACATAAAGTGGTGGCGAAGTTCGATCAGAGCGATGTTTATATAAGATCAGTGTTCGATTTGGCGGGAGGCAGAAATTTTCCCTGGTGCGTGAGGATTTCATCTCCGGTTGTTGATTTCGAATATCATCTCATGCAGAAATAAGCATATAAAAGTTGGTTACAGGGATTCCAACCTTCGAGGGGGACTGAGATTTGACTGCGTGTGAAATATTCGCAAAATGCATATAATTTTGCCCAAAATACTAATTTCACCCAAAAAATCCAAATTCCAGGGGTCCGGAACTCTTCTCCTCTGCGTACATTTTATTTAACCCAAACAGGTAGTATGTTGAAATTTACCAGCAACTAGTTTTAAGATTCCCCTTCGTAATTTGTGACAAATCGAACACTGCATAAGATTCACATAAAACATATTAGTGTTGATCTAAAGATTTAAACAGGTCTTTTGAGTACAAACTTTGATGTCTTAAGCAAGCACAAAAAACCTAGCCGCCGTAGTAAATAAGTGATAGAGCGTTGGCGTGGCATTCTGGAGGTCGTGATTTCGATCCAAGAGGCTGTACATCCTGACCGAGGGTTTTCCATGTTTTTTTCTGTCACACCAGGCAAATGCCGTGATGGCACCTCCAACATAGGTCCTGACCGACACCTTCCCGAATCCTTTCATCTCCTCTATTCCGACCGGAGCTTTAAAGCCACAAATAAAATTCAAATTCTACCTAAGCTAAAAATAAGCCTGTTAGGTATCTGCTTGTTTGTGCTTACAAGATTGAGGGTGGGGACTAAAACGATTAAAATATGTTTACTCAATAAGTACTTGAACGGTTTGCTTGAAGGGAAATTTTATCCGGAAAAGGGAAATTCTGAAGCTTGTGAAGGGAAAACGGCTCTGAAGAAATTGGCATCACTGCCACACTCAGTGAAAGCTAACTGTATGTGTAGCACGGAATTACTGAATGAGCACAGAAAACATTTGCCAAGCAATGCTATTAAATCTCGACCGCGTATCACCGTTGGCTGGACGAAATAATATGTTGGGTAAATTTTCCGTGGAAGGGAAGGGGTGGAAACAAAATTTCAAAGAAAAGTATGACTCATTTAAAGTGTCCCTCATAACCCCTGTAGCTAATAATTCTCTGCCTAACTTTTCCAATATATTCTTACAAGAGACGATGTCGGTGTCTTATGAGATAAAAATTGAAGAATTCATTCTCATTTTTTATGAAAAAGCGGAAAAAAGCTCACCGATAATGGACAAAAGCTCAGCGATAATGGACATAAGCTCACTTAAATATAAACCATATAATATTCTTTATAATTAATTTGATATGCAATTATATATTTGCACAACTCTACTTTAAAAAATAATTAAATGTTTCTCTTTCTCGGTCATGATTGGCTACAAACAACCAGCGATCGTTCAGATTTAGTTCACTTTTCTGAATGGATTTAGATTTTGGATGAGATATTGTAGAGGGAAGTTTTTTTTTTATTTTTAGACATGGCCATTTTCTTATGTGAATGTTCAGGATTTTTCAAAACTCAAAGGTCCTTTCAGGAAAAAAAATCAAGGCCCATTCAGGAAAACGGAAAGCAACTTGGGTAAGGGTTAATAAACCTGTGCTCCTTCGGGTAAATCGTTGAAAAAAGTTCGAAACATCTTTGCGATCTGAAAATTCCCATTCCCAACTGAAAATGGCCATTACGAAAATCAGAAACCTTCTCAATATCTCAAAATCTAAAACCCACTCAGAAAAATAAAAGCAGTATATTAATACTTGAGTGCAGGCCAATCGCATAAGCGGTTTCATTGGAATCAGAGGCACTGGTGGGGTTTCGGTGTAACTTATACTAGCGAGATTCGAAAAGACATAACTTCGTATAATTTCATTCAGAATATACAGTATATTGCACCACAGAATTTATGAACTACAAAAGCTTTTGTCACTCAAATCACGCGCAGTGTAAACATCAGTGAATTATGTTTAGATTATGATAAAAGTCCTCTTTACTTTGGGTTTAACCTTTTGGTGGCATCTACATTTGCCTTTCGGGTGTTTCGAAATAATGAAAACTAACGCCGCTGGCTTTGTTCGAAGTACTACATTTCCAAATCAATCAATCAAATATAATCAATTTGATATATATTAAAACATTTAAAAAAAAAGTGTTGATTTTTGATTTAGGAGAACGGGAATGAATAGATCAGGGCAAAATTTTGAGGTAGCTACTGGCCTACGTGTTACGTGTAATTATCAGTAATCATTATTGCATTATTTATTGTAGGTCTAATATTGTTTTATAGTACAAATATACTGGTCTCCCACCAGGCGCCTCAATAGGTGGCGGATAGGGGATGCAGACCAGATATGTAAGTATCGGAAATATTCAGTGGCGGACCAAAACCAGTACTTCTGCCTTGCAGTTAGTAAACAGATCTACAAGGGCTAGGAGAAGATAACCCCGAATAAAAATATATGGGTGAGGGGAAGCAACGTCACCATTACCACTCTGAGGCTGAAGATGAATGTCATCGGCAAGGCTCAGTGATGGACAGATGATGACATCTTGAATGCGAGGCTTTCAATCCGAGGTCATAGAGCTGACAACTCTACACCACTAAATCATGTCAAAAAATTGTAACAGATGGTTCATGGATTCTCCTGGGGTAAAATATTCCATAGGTAAACTAGTCTCTCATTCGGATCTAAGGGAGGGGACTGTTTCAGGGGGTTCCAAGAACATGATTAAAAAATACCTTAGAATACGTACGATCGTTATAAAAAACGGGGGCTCTTCAGGTGGTGGTACGCGAGACCAAAAAGTACGAGCTGGGCATACTAGCGATACAGAAAGTCCGGTGGGAGGGTCAGGATACCATACAACAGGGAAAATACACTTTCTACACCCTCCATTCCGAAAGAAACCGAACTTTTGAAAACAAATAGTACCACAAGTGCCATCTGTTGTAATATTTTACCGGTAGATGGCGTAGTCCCTCATTGACAACTGGTATAAATGTCATGACATTTGGATGCACGGCAACAAAGTTATTGCGTTTCAACTGTCAGTGTGTTGTGTACATCGGTCGGAAAATGAGTTTCAAACAACGAGCTGCGATTGAGTTTTGTGTTAAACTGGGTAAACCTTTTACTGAAACGCACGAAATGCTACAAAATGCATATGGTGATGAGTGTCTATCCCGTATGCAAGTTTACGAGTGGTTCAGGCGATTCAAATCGGGTAGAGAGACGCTGGATGATGACGAAAGATCAGGCCGTCCCAGAACCGGATTATCGGAAGAAAACATCGAAAAAGTGCGTGAATTCATCAAACATAACAAAAAAGCGTCGGTGAAAGTTATTGAAATGGAATTAGGCATTCCTCAAACAACCGCATACCGCATTTTGACCGAAGTTTTGGGCCTTAAGAAGGTTAATTCGCGGTTTGTACGACACAAACTCACCGAAGACCAAAAAGTTGATCGAATTGCGCATTGCAAAGACATTGTTAAAAGTGCTCGGCAGGATCGAAACTTCTTGAAATCGATTGTAACTGGTGACGAGACGTGGTGTTTTGAATATGACCCCGAAACAAAGCGGCAAAGTGCTGAATGGAGAGCGCCGGATGAAGGACCACCCAAAAAAAGTCGCTTGGTGAAGTCAAAAGTTAAGGTGATGCTGATTTGTTTTTACGATTCAAAAGGAATTATCCACAAAGAATTTGTTCAGCCCGGCCAGACAGTCACTGGAGAGTTTTACTTGGGCGTCATGAAGCGTTTGCTGGCAAGAATTCGTCGTATTCGGCCCGAATATCGAGAAATCGGCAGTTGGACTCTTTTAGACGATAATGCACCATCACATCGTTCGCGACTTGTAACTGAATTTTTGGTCAAAAATCACATTATTCGTTTGCATCATCCGCCCTATTCACCAGATCTCGCTCCGTGCGATTTCTATCTGTTCCCGAAACTGCATTTGGCGATGAAAGGAAAGTGGCACGCATCGATTGAAGCCATTGAGAAGGCGACGACCGCCGTCCTAAAGACCATTCCAATAAAGGACATGGAGAAGTCGTTTGACAACTTGTTGGAGCGTGCAAATATGTTTATCGATGCAGAAGGGGAATACATTGATTAATAAAAATGATTTGTTCCAAGATGTACATTGTTTTTTTGTTTTTTTAAAACGTTCGGTTTCTTTTGGAATGGAGGGTGTACTACGGGGAAACACAGTCTCACGGTTTCGCCTCATTAAGAACAGTATCCTTCCGGCGGTTCATAATATAGAGTTCGTAAACAAAAGACTATCGTACGCTACGATACGTACTCGATGGTGCAATGCAACATGGTTTTAATGTCTATGCTCCGACAGAGGTGGCTAATGATAACGACAAAGATTCATTTTACGAGCTAGAAAGTTTGTTTGGCCGATTACCGAAGTATAATACGAAAATTGTGTTGGGTGATTTCAACGCTACGGTAGGTACGGAGGAAAAATATAGACCTATTATAGTCAAATACAGCCTTCACGAAAAGATCAACAACAATGTAGAAAGACTGATAATTTTTGCGATCTCGAAAAACCTACTAGGAAAGAGCACATACTTTCAGCACAAAGACATACACAAATACACATGGGTATCTCCAGATGGCAAAACGCTCAACCAGATCGATCCCGTATTAGTAGATAGACGAAGACACACCAACATAATGGATGTTAGTTCTTACAGAGGAGCCGAAGGTTGCACCGACCATCAGTTAGTGATTACAAAAATTAGGGAAAAGTTATGCATCATGAACAGAGAAAGGAAAGCATCAAAACAACTGAAATTCGAAGTTAAACTATTAAATAATCCAAGCTCAAAAGCAGACTACCAACTCGAAATCTCAAATTGCTTCGAAACCTTAGCTGAGTCGGGTAGTAATAAAGATGACAATAGTGAAATTGACGTAAGTAAGATGTGGGACGCAATTCGTGATACAGGGAAGGGTTCAGCGAAGGAACGCGTAGGTGAGAAGAAACGCCAGAAAACCTAGCCTTGATTTAATGAAGAATGGCTTAAACTTCATGAGGAACGAAAACAGTCAGGGCAAAGATGGGTAAGTAATAAAAGCAAAGCAAATACCATCCACTACAGTAACGCAAAAACGAAACTTCACACGCGGCTTCAGAAAGAAAAAGCGAGAACATCTTACGCAGAAGATTCACAAGATAGAAGAAAATAGGAAGGAAAATAACATAGGAGATCTGTACAAAGGGGTAAACTCGTTAAGGAAAGGTTATCAGCCGAGGTTAGGGATGATTAGAAATGAATTTTGAGATCTTCAAGCTGATCCGACTAAAGTTATCAATGTGTGGAAAAGTTATTTCGACAAACATTTTATGTACACAACGGAGAACAAACAGAAGAATTTGAAACCTATACCGCAGAATCTTGGATACCCGAACCTAGCGAGATCGAGGTCGAAATGTCTATATAGAAATTTTCAAAAAATCAACCGGAATAGACAATATTCCAGCCGAATTCATTAAAGTGGGAGGAACGGTACTAATCAAGGAACTGCGTAAATTGATAAATGCTATATGGAAAACGGAGGACGAGCTTCCAAATGAATGGAAAACCTAAATAATAGTTCCGGTTTATAAAAAGGAGATAAAACAGACTAATAATTACCACGGAATATCATTACTCCCAACATGTTACAAAGTTTTGAGTAATATCCTGCTAACTCCCCTAACTGTATTAACTAACTAACTAACTCTATGGCTTATGGAACTCGCAAGTTCATCGCCGCAGTAACAAACGTTCGCCATTGGATTCTATCCTGGGCAGTATCAAGCCATTTTGCATCACGAACACCTACTTCTCGAAGATCTCTTCTAATATTGTCCTCCCAACGACGTCTCGGTCTTCCCAATGGCCTCTTTCCATCGGGCCTTCCAACCAGGATAGAATATAATCTTCGTTTTTCCCCCATCCGAGCTACATGCCCTGCCCACCTTAGTCGTCTCGATTTCATTATTTTTACAACATCTGGTGAATCGTACAGTCCGTGGAGTTCTTCATTATGCAGTCTCCTCCACTCTCCAGTCATCTCGTCCCCTAACTGTATACGTAGATGAAATAGTTGGAGATCACCAATGTGGATTTAGAAGAAATAGATCCACGTTGGAACATATTTTCGCCTTGAAACAAATCTTGGACAAGAAAAGGGGAATACAATGGGACAGTTCATCAGCTATTCATAAATTTTAAGAAGGCTTATGATTCTATCAAAAGGGAAAAAACTATATAATATTCTTGTACAATTTATAATACCGAAGAAACTTGTTCAACTTGTGAGAATGTATCTCAGCGACCCCATAAGCAGAGTGCGGATAGGTAATAATATGTCAGATAGCTTTAAGATCCCGAACAGATTAAAAGCTGATGCCTTGCCACAATTACTGTTTAACTTTGCGTTAGGATATGCGATTCAGAAAATAAAAGAGGACAAAAAGAGACTAATATTGAATGGCTTGAATCAACAGTTTGTATACGTATGATGTAGATTTAATAGGGGACGATATAAATGCACTACAAAGTAACACCGATGTCTTAGTAGAAGCTTGCGATGAGATACATCTACAGGTAAACATAGAGAAAACAAAATACATGATAACAAGGCTAAACAAAGGTAATAACTAAAATGGGCACATAATAATTAAGAATGAGAAAATAGAGAAACTAAACAAATTTAAATATTTGGGAGCATGTGAAACAAGCAAAAACGAGGTAATGGAAGAAATATAGTGTCGTTTAATATCGGGCAAGGTATGTTTCTATTCAGTTCAGAAATTCCTAACCAAGCGATTGATATCAAGAAAGTTATAATTCTAAATATACAGAACGGTTATTCCGCCAGTAATATTTTAAATTTGCGAAAGTTGGAGTACGACCTTAGCAGATGAACATAAGGTCTTGAGAAAGATATATGGGCCGAAATGGGAGGAGATGACTGGAGAATGGAAGAGACATCATAATGAAGAACTCCATGGATTGTACGACTTACCCGATGTTGTAAGAATAATGAAATTGCGACGACTAAGATGGGCAGCCAATGTAGCTGGGTGAGAGAGAAACAAAAATTATATTCCATCGTGATTGGAAAGTCGGATGAAAAAAACCGTTGGGAAGACCGAGAAGACTTTGGTAGAACAATATAAGAAAGGGTCTTTGAGAAGTAGGTGTTGGTGATGAAAACTGGCTTGATCTTGTCCAGGATAGAAACATATTGCAATCGTTTGTTACTGCCTGGATGAACTTGCCAGTTCCGTAAACCATAGTATTGTGTAACTCAATTTTATTATTTTATTGATTTCATTATTTTCATAATTTTAGATGTTATAGTGTATTTAGTTGGTAAGATATGTTGGTTTAATCGGGTTGTCTTTAAGACTCATTACTCGACGTCTGAAATATAATGGATCATGATTAAACGTTAAAATTATTCTCAGCTCCAAGATGACAATACGTAAGTCAAAAGAGAGCAACATGAGACACTGAGATAATTTATATTCTCATGAGTACTTTCCTACGAAAGGAAGAGTTTCCTCAATAACCAGGATTCGACCTTGATTCACAAGAAATAAGAATTTTTACATATATTTGTCATTCTTCACGAGTGACGTGCACCGATCTGAAAAACTTCTGTTTATGTGAATTTTAACACAAAAACCTTTCTAAGAAGTGTTTTTATTTTTTTTAGACCGCCTCATCTTGAACAGTTATATTTCCTCCCATACGAAAGTTCCCAATACTTCCTTCAATCAGAAAGTAGACTGATATAAATATTACCTAAAACTTTTCTTTACCCTTACTCGTTCGACCACCGTCATTGAGTATTCGACTTGGCTTCGATACAAGTCTTGCACTAGCATTAGGCTAGCGCTAGCGTAGTAACTTGACTAATGCACTCTTGCATTAGCCAAGTTACTACGTTAAGATTAGTCAAACAGTTATCTTCGAAACCAGAAACTACTTTGGACTTTGAAAAATTACAGAACTTTCTATATTTGGTTCAAACACGCTTGAGCCACTCATAAAGTGTTAAGTGACAATTCTAGCTCTTGATTATGAAGTGAAAATCATTCGACAGATCAACACAACTGAAAACATCTTAAATGCGAAACGTATGTTGCTCTCTCTAAAATTAATTCAGTTGGTATATGTATTCAATTTTGTGTGATCTTGGTAATTGGAGCTCTAAATTAATTTATATTCATTTGCTATTCAATATTTCAATGTGTTTTAAGTTTGTAACTAAATTCTCATTTCAGTCATGATCCAGAATTCCGACGTCGACGAGATGTGTTGACATCTCCTATGTAATTGTATGTTTTGTTTTAATTGATCTTTGTGTATTTTATTGATAATCTGAGCTACGACTTCTAATAAATGTCGATATTAAATAATTAATTGTCTTTGCTCTACCAAAAGCCCAGTTTCTAAGGTGTTCAGCTCCTGTTTTCTAGGTACCTATCCGACAGTTCGGTCATTTAACATGGCATCATAATTATCTTGTACTGACCAACTAAGCGGTATGTTATTATGGAGTGGGGTCGCCGACGTTATTTGCAATAACTGTATTTCCGGTCGGCATTTCTTAGTACAATTTCGACATTTATTTCTTAGTACCATCCGTCCATTCGCGCTAACTACTTGTATATTGTTTCTCTAAAATTTTTCTCCAAGTGTTCTTCCCATTTTTGTTTTTCTCAACTGCAGTCCATACCCTTGAGCTACAATTCAAATTTGAATGGACCACAACACTTTCGGCAACATACACGAAATTATGAACTACCCCAAATATTTGTTATCATCACTGTTGTTCTGTGATGCAACGCTGATTTCCATTAGACACAACAGTCCGTAAATTATGTTGCCAAGTTAAATGGCTATTAGAAACAAATCGAAGACCACTGGTTTACAACAACAGTAACTAGAAGCTAAAAAGAGATGATACAAACATGTCTCATAGAACACCTGATCAACAAAGTTTTTCTAATGTCCGTAAATACTCCAAGTCGCAGACAACCATCAAGAAAAATAAAATTAAGAAACAACAGTCATTTTTGCCCCAAAGAAGACATAATGATCAGCTTTCTGAAATCGCTTCAAGCGGCTGATATCATGCTGAGGCTACGACCTCTGCATACATTGTTGAGCTGTAACTTAAAAGAAAAGCTCAGGAAAGAGAATAACATCTTCTTTTCTCCAAACATTCACGATAAAGACGTTACCAAAATTTTAATTTGACTGTTCACCCACTGCTTTGATATTTTACAAATTGTAAACTAAATTGACGAAAAACATTCCAAATTCCCCTTCCATTTGTTAAATACTTAAATCTCCTACGAAAAAAATGATAGTTCGACTATGACATACTATATATGTGCGATTCCAACATCGTCCCGAGATTCGCAATATGGCTAAAACATCTATACCAGATTAATATGTACGTTATTTTTTTTTAATAGTTCTTTGATTTAAGTTGAAATTTTGTAGTTGAACTATGACCAATTATGCTGCTTTAAGAAGTTAACTTACGGAAAGAAAATTTTTTAGCATTATTTACAGTTCCAAATGTAACGTTCGTGTTATAAATTTTTTACATATAATTTCTTGCCGTCAGACCTACAAATAACTTTAGTCACCGTTACTAATTTCCAATAATAAATTTCCATTTTACTTAAACGCATAACAACATTCCGTACGCGAACATTTTCTTTTATGCGAACAACCGTGAGCATTCAGGAAGTTAATCAGATCACTACAACATATGACACTATATGCCTTATCTCAGACAGAACAACTCATTCTCACCGCCGACATAAGCCACATGTCTTATGACAAGATAACGTCAAGCATAAATACAGCGAAACCGCATCGAGCGATGTTACTAAGACGATCTTTCAACACTGAATATAACAAGCATATACTTTTCACTGGCATTTTATAACTAGGGTATGACAAATAATATTTATGTTAGTAACAATTTATTCTATATTATGTTATAGCAAATTCTTGTTTTACTTAATATTTTGTTCTCTTCCTTTTGTTTTGCAAAAAAATAGATTTTTTCGGAAGAGGTAGCGGCTTGCTTATGACTTCACTTATACGTACTTAGCCACCATTCATTTCGTGACCAATCTTTTAGCAAACATCTATGCCACCTTTACTCTGCGTTAGTTCTAAGGACAGTTACATTGTTTTATTAGTATGATATTATATTTTGAAAAAAGGCCTACCGAGAAAACGTTAACTTACATAATCTGGGACATTTAACTTAGTCGACAGCTCAAAGACAAGCGTTCATGTTAAAATATTGACATTTTTTATAATTCAGATCCACGAATTTACATACTAGTCACTGCTTCCAATTTCAGGACAATTATTTTATACTAATTTGAACCTACAATCTACGTTTAATTTTAAATCGATTTTGACTAAACTTAAATCAAATTTTGAAAATTAGAAATATATGTATTAATTTTCACAATATAAATATTTATTTGATGGCAACAATTTAACATTCTTCTTTCCTCATGTTTCCATCATGTGTATTTAAGAAGCATTTTTAACCCCTAGACTTTTGATTTGATATTACGAAATATATATAAATTTAAACAAAATTCAAACAACTTTACTAGAATAAAATTATTGGAAGTTAGTAATAAAAATAAATAGAACTTTTGTCTATTAACAGAACATATTTGTAACTCGTTTTCAGCATTGGATAGGTGAATAAGGAACATTGCAAACCATGTCAAGGACAGTCATTGCTTGAAGATAAGTTACAAACTATAAAGTATTCTTGGTCAACGATTATAAGAATGATTCCCTTCGACTTCATATGCATTCTGTATTTGTCAAAATTCAAGAGAAACTAAGCAAATAAAATCAATTCGAACATAAGTTTATGAATACTTCTAGGATAAATTTTCCACGATTTGGAATGAATCGATCGTTGTGCAAGAATTCATGGCTCTTAGGAAGCAAATATAAATATGTGTATAGAATTGGGACATTCTAAATTATGCAGAATAATCCCAGAGAATATTTATATATTAATAGGTTCTCTATTTTGCAGAAATACTATTTCTCTATTATTTTCTAGTTCCATCTTAATTACTTTCGGTTAATTCGACTTAACTTTTAGAAATATTACGTCATTTAAAAATCGCATGATTTTAAGATCATTTGTTGGAACGATTCCTTCTATTTTATAAGCATACTTACATCCACACGATGGAAAACATCCAATGCAAAACAAGCCATCCCAAAGTGTCCCTTATTTCTTGAGTCTTAGGTTACTACAATTTTTGCACAGGAACAATATATAGGAACTAATCCGTTTCACCGAGATAATTTTGAAATTAGAAATAATATACGAGATACGGATTTCTATAGAGTGTTAGTGGAGTGGAGACAGTACAAATAATTTTACTTCTACGACGATTTTGATAAAAATGTTGTAATTAAGATAAAAATAAAGATAGATTTAATTTACGATTATAATTCTTGAACCAGCAAATAATGCTCAATCTCAATAAATCTATAAACTACGTCTTGGTAAATTTCGTATTGGTTGAGGATGTTTAAATCGATTTATGCATGTTATCGATAGTCTGTTTCTTATATTGAGTTACCAATGGCTTGCATGCATGAGTTTGTTTCGTACCAGTGAGATCAAAGTTTAGTTCATTTGTACGATACTTTCACAGTAGTTTGTATTTGAAGGTTTAAATTAGCCTTTATTGATATTTGTCCATTATTTTGGCCTGTAATATTAAATACCACGACGAGCGGAAATTCAGATAGTAAAAGAAATGTTGAATTTTATGGATTATTCGACGAGAATAGCGGCACAGTCGATGACTATTTGTATATTGATTTATTATATTGATGTTTATGATATAGTATTGAAAAGTCCTGCACCGACGATTGTTTACGCAATTTATATAATATTGATATTTGTAGCTAGCTGATTTGGTTGATTAATTTTATGCACTTTACTACGCGCAATTTATATAGTTATATTTATTTCAATTATGACATCTACGACGATATATTTTGAGAAATAACAAAGATGAATGATATGTAGTAAAGAAATGATATTTTATGTAGTGACATCTACGTTTTCTTAAATTATTTAGGTCCTGTCGTCCGTCAAATCAAATAAAGTTAAATAATATCTTAAACCTTAACACGTTTAATGTAATATTCGAGTAAAAAGCAATTTTTAACTGTATATTTAATTTATACGACACCCATTGGTACGAAATTTTACACTATTTCGTATAGCAAGTTGTCAATTAATTTTAGACCAACAAATATCAGACAAGAAATGATCAAAAATAAATAAAATGATATGCATGTATTATGGCTATATTGTTAAACAGGAAAGGTTATTTATTCTTATATCTTTATAAATATATTTATATACATAAAATTTTATTTCACCACTGTTTTTTTCAATTTCCATCTCCATTTCTTCTCGTTTAACAAAAAGAAAAATGCCACATAACTTTAATATTCCATACTTTAACCACCTATTGTATGATCCTTACAAATAAGAATATCTAGTCAACTTCGGTAATTTTGTTCATAATAATTGTAACAAGTAAAACTTCGAATTCTAAGTCCATTCATTATTCCCTCCTTTAATAATTTTTAACCCCAACTTTAATATGTTTTTAAATACAAAAATGGAAAAAATAACCTCTAAGAACAACATATTTCGCTAGTGCTATCCCTAATTTATAACATCGTGTTACAATTCTTAAAAAAATAAGGTTAACTAGTTATGATCATTTAGTGGTGTTTATTTCAGTCTCCCACCTCTTTGCGTTAGTAACATGTTAATCATTTTTTCTTCCTCTTTCCAGAACTATTTTACAAGCCCTGTTGATACATCACATGTGCGCTAGTCACTCTTTCGCCTAATGCTATTACTCGTTTACATTTTTATTATCCCTTCTATCAATTTAATAATTTCGATGTAGCTCGTTAACGATTGATTTACAGTTACGCCTCTACATGAATTAAGACCGATAAAACGGCATAGGCATATCTTTCTATAACTGAATTTCTCTTAAAATATTTGGCATAATAATGATAATATTAATAATAATAATTAAGTTTATACTGCATCTGCATCTGTAAATTTTACAACACTTCAATTTATACATTAATTGGAAATATTTAGATAATCTTTCCTTCAGTCTTTCCTCCAGCCATGTCCTTTTATTGAGTGGCAAAATGACCATCATATTACTGTAGATGAACATTATACCATCTTTAACCTTCATCTAAAATTATTTTCAAGAATGACAAGCATTATTAGGTTTGAGGACTTCTATTGACGTAGCACACAGCAAAGAGGGCAGTGTATTATGATATAGACAGGAATATACTAGATTTTGTGAGTTGACCTACAAAGTAAATTTAAGGCAAGTTATGGTTCCCATATTTATGTAAGAATCTATAGATTAAATGAATCTATACTGGAAACCTTCAATACATTAATTTTCCTACATATTTCAGTTTCGAAAGCTTTCCCTTTACAAACTTATGATTTAGCACAATTTACGTTCAATTAACATCAAAATTTCCCACTATTACCAGTTGTGAAAACACATATCAACCTAGATGATTTTCAGATAATGGATCATATGAAATTTTAACTAGTGAATAAAGAAAGGAATAATAAATTACAGCAACATCTAATGCACTAGCAACATTTTGCAGATTATGCTTAAATAAACGTCCATTACGGTTTCTTTTTTAGATGTTATACGATTCCTAAATGGAATTGAACTTTATTTCATTGGAATCTCCGAAAATTCATTTTACGGTTGATTTCCCTATAATTTCAATTGTGAGATCTTTGAAATTTCTTCCAATTATATTAAACATTATCAATTATTTAGTATAATAATGCATTTCATCAGATTTTATAATTTTAACAATTAGATTTCCATCGTTCCGTTTAGAAAATTACCTATTTATTTCAAGTGCAGTTTAAACTACATATTTTAATAAATTAAAATCTGTATAAGTACCTAAATCACTCTTGAAGTTTAACTTTAACCAGATAGAAGTACTCAAATTAGTTCGCCTTTAAATAGTTTTATTAATGAACAATAAACTCACCCCACTTTTTGAAATATTCAAAATATCTTAAATAATTTTGAAGCACTTAACATAAAATTCCTAAACTATTTCGTTAATTATTGATTTGATTATAATGACACAGGTACCGTATTTGATTGTTCCTGTTCTCCATGTTGTTCCTATATTTGACGATTTTTGATTACGAGATATTTTATACATATTGATATGAATGAATGAATTTTGCGTTCTTTGATAATGATGCTTTACGATTTTGAACTACCCAAATATGTCAAAAAGAATGAAATGTCATCAATAACCAAAATAAAACTATATTTTGGTTATTTCCAAATTAACTATTAAGATATACAGAGTATTCCGACTTTGAATCACTGATATAACCGTAAATATGTGAATATAGTGCAGACAGTCACAATGGATTCACTCCAGGTATGTAATATAGAAATGCGAGTACTACAGCTTTATCCTTTAGTTTAGGCAACAATGCATACGTCAACTTTATATAAATTATACCCACATAAAAACATTTACCCAGGTGTGTTTTATAGTTGCCCAGGTATGTAATGTATGAATGCAAGTACTACAGCTTTATCGTTTGTTTAGGCAACAATGCATACGTCAACTTTATATAAATTATACCCACATAAAAACATTTAGATTCACTTATCTTGAATAAACTCCAGAAAAATAACTCAATTGTGAGGATACACACAGAGAGTGTGACGTAAACTTGCAACACGTTACATTAACTTACACCAAAGCACGGCACCCAAAACTTCAAATTCATGTGTAGTATTTACACTTATCGCCTAGCATTCTAACCAATCACGCACTATTTCAAACTTTTGCTCACTAAAAGTTAGAAAATATTCTTCATTATTAAAGTCACCGAAAACGTCTTCTATTAATTTTAAAATTTCTGGTATCGCCAAAATTCGCAAACGCAATTGGAAATCACTAACAACCATTATAAGGATCTACTACAACCTCAGTAGTCTGAAACTGACATTTCATCTAACAAAAAAGTAGTCTTCTTCTTGTCCTCATTAACTAGTAATCACGGTATTATGTTTATTAACATCTTCTTACTTCAAACGTTGCAATCCTCAACATTCTTTTCTTTAAAAGAAAAGCTTCGTTTAGAGTCATTCCTTCCTTTCTATCTCTCTCTTACATATCTTGTGTTCAGATATCTAGTCTGTCTTTTTACTTTAAGCCATGAATTTTACTATGTGCGTAGCGGCCATTTTTTAAATTTTCATTTATAAATTTATATATCTTCCCTCCTACACAGATAGTTGAAACGTTACTTGTAGAGATAAACGTTTGTGTGAAACCAGCTCTTGAAGTATTCTCAATAATTTGAAACGTCTCTCCCTCTCCCCTCTCTCCTTTTACAGGACTCCTACAAGACTATTTGAAGTAGTCATTTTCGTCTCCTCCTTCCGTCTTGTTTACAGTTAGTCCCCCTTTAAGCGAACAAAACAAATTTGCTTGTGCTGTATCTATGGCACACGACCAGAAAGATTTGCTGTATTACTTTCAGCACGCAACAACCGACAATAAACACACAATAACAAACGGAATGTTTTAAGTAGAAATTTTCTTCCTTTCATAAAAAACAATAGAAATTCATGCTTACCTACACTTTTTCTTTTAAAATTATAAACGACTAAATTCACTATTAGCTCCGTTGCTGTCCAATATTTTTTTCTTTTCCTTCTCTTTTATTATTGTATCAGATACAACGTTTATTGACATTGCATCGAAAATAATTTATTTTATTTGTAAAAGTACCATGTAATTCGGCATTTACAATTTTCCTAGCTTAACGATTCGCTTTACCTTCTTTAATTACATTACGCGATTCCATTGATTACAAGTTTATGAGTATATTTTTGCCTTAAAGGCAACACAATGATAAGACCTCGTATAACGTTAATGAAACCAATTTTGTTTCTCCATAAATTTCTCCGAATATTTGTGACAAGAAACGTTTAAAGTTGATAATTGTTGAAATATTATTGCTAATTTTAAACAAGGCCCAGATTTAATCCAAGTCACATCTACTATACAAAAGTTGTGTCTTGTAAATCCATGTAACTTTACCCCGAAAGAACTTATTACTATTAGTATAATTTAGTATTATTCATATTTAATCTATATAACCCCATTAATTTGTTTTATTTGATATTACGTAGCTCGTTATGCAAGATTATACCAAATTTAGAAACTAACTTTAGAGATAGCACCAATATGCCTTATTTTAGCTCTTTGTCTAAGCATTATTAGATTTAATCATTTAATTTGTTTCTGATTTCATAAATTTCATTAATTCAACATGTCTATATTTTAATCCAATTATATTTGCAAGTTCTAAGCTCTTATTACTTCTTTGCCATAAATTCATTTATCCACCCCAATATATTATACATACACATACTTTAACCAATTCAACACGCACTTCGAAGAAAAATGGTGAAAAGTTCTTCGCAAGCTTCATAAAGGACTAAGTTTCTCCCACTAAGCAGCTGATACCCTATAACATCTTTGATTATTTCTACAAGAACTTCAACTTCCAGTACCAGCTTCAATTCCCGTCGTGATCAGCTTTTACCATCTACTGCAACTAGATCGTCAGCTTCCAGCAGTACAAAACCGACAACGATTGTGTCTCCACCAGCCTTACTCACCAGTTAATGACTCTGAAGTAAGACCTATATTTCCTCCCTTACACCAAAGCTAACAACAGTGATCTACCCCATAGTGTTGAATCACCATAGAACTTCCCTCTTTTCAAGTAAAATACCATCTTTCAATCAAGAAAAACATTTGCAGAGAAACGTTTTACCATTGGACTCCAAACATTTGAAACGCTCAATATAAGAAGATTTTACCATCAACTCACATATCCGCCATACTTTAGTGAATACCACAAGTGAGAATTTCTCCCTCCAGGGCAAAGTGACATACAATATTCCATTATCGAAGATGTCATCTGACACATTAATTACGAGTGCAAGTTGTGATTACCGTAGATTCCATACAATTTATCGCATATGGAAGTTTAAAACAAGAAACATTATGTTAATAATATGAAAAAGAAACGGATAATAAGTGTATTATTTAAGGAATTTGTATCGCCATTAGTTAAGTGACATTACTCTGAGAACAATTTACATTTACAGTTACAGTTACACTAAATATTTCACTTCATTATTATATAGATTGAATGGACGGTTTTTTGGTTCTCTTAAACTTTACATACTACCAAATTTTTCGTAGAAATTATATATATATATACCCGGCGTCGGGAAGTGGCGCCCCCATCGCCCAGTCAGTTTTACTGGCTGCAATCAGCCCTGGCAGCTGCTAACATCGTTGCTGCCTATGGGAAGTCCAATAGCAGGGCCAAAGTGCTTGTCTATTGAGAATTTTTACTTCCCACTAGCGTAGGGGATTGGCGACCTCATCGCAGGCCTACGGGCCGCAACGTGATGCATCATCACATAGCCCGAGCAGCAGACCATCGCTGCTCGTATACGGCGTAGGGAATTGGAGACCCCATCGTCCAGCTGGCTTTTGCTGGCTGCAATCAGCCCTCGCAGCTAAACATCTACGCTGCCTGAAAGGAGGACCAGCCGAGAGGATTTCATTTACATTCACCCCATTTTTCATCCATTGATGACTCATTATTTCATCTCCTCTTGTGCTGTGAGTTGCGCCTCCGCGCAAAGACCAAGGATGTGACCGGATGTATTTGCATTGACGATGGCCCCTGGGCCCAGGGGAAAGGGGGCGGAACCACTGGATAGCGCCTAGTTCTTGACAGCAGATTCTTGGATGGTCTAGCTCGTTAAGACTGGGAAGTGCGCCATTGGGGAGCTCTTCGGACCTTTGGTCTCGCCAACACTCGGGGGAGTGGGTGTCCCAAGTATCCATCAGTCGGGAGTACAAGTGATTTCGACGCCAAGTCATTGGACTTCGCCTCGATTTCCAGCTTGCTGACAAGGGTGATGAGGGTAGTACCCGGCAGCCTCGTTGGCTCCTCAGAACGAAGACGGAGAAGTGTGGGCATTTACGGCTAACATTCATCATGGCTCCACCACATCCTTATAAGTCGCCTTCGGGGAAAGAGAGAAAGAGACAGAATGAAGATAAAGTCACTGATGTAAGCAAGAAGGCGCATACCGCTAATGACTCAACCAGTGACAAAGAAGAGAATATTGCAGTAGAGGAACAGACAAGTATCGTACTGACTATTACGCGATATCTTGTGATTAAAGTTAAGAATGAGACAGAAAATCCAGGTGGTTTGAAGGGATTATCCCCTTTCGTCATACAAAGGCAACTAGCTCATGTTGCCGGCGAACTCAAACATGTTAAAAAGCTTCGCAACGGCACACTTTTAGTGGAGACGTCTAGCGATAAACAAACAACCAATCTCCTGAAATTGAAGTCACTAGGTCAATTTGAAGTTCACGTTGAACCACGCCGTCAACTGAACTTTACTCAGGGCGTAATTTCTTGTTGGGATTTGCAAGATGTCCCTGAAGAGGAGATTAAGAATGAACTTTCCAGCCAAGGTGTCGTCAACGTTCGACGCATTAAAACAAGAAAGAGTGGCGAACTCCAACCCACGAGCTCGCTAATTTTGACGTTTGCCACCCCACAGCTTCCGAGGGACGTGAAGGAAGCTTTCTATTGCTTACCTGTCCGTCCTTATAAACCGAGTCCGCTCCGCTGCTTTAAATGTCAGCACTATGGACACACCAGCACGTCGTGTAAGGCGACCTCTGCTGTTTGTGCAATATGCGGTACCAGTAGCCATGGTGCGGATCCTTGCACATCACTGAAACCTCAGTGTGTTAACTGCAAGGGTGATCACACGGCCTGGTCGCGTGACTGTCCGGTCTTTAAAGAGGAAAAACGTATTAGAGAGCTGATGGTGACAGAGAAAATATCCGCTGGTGATGCTAAACGTCGATTACGAGAGTCTCAGCGCACCCTTCCCTCTGGTGCGTTTTCACATGTTGTAGCCAAAATAGCAGTTAAAACTGTCTCGGTTAGTACGCAGACAGTTAATGTTTCAACACAAACAGAGTCTGATGTGCGTGTAGATCCTCCGACGCCTGCGAAAGGATCAGAGACTTCTGGCAATACACCGACACAGAGTCAGGGACAAAAACCACCTGTGCAGAGTTCTAGATCTCGACGGGTTACGCCTACTTTTAGTCCCTATAAAGTTTCCAAATTAGCTCGAGCTTCACCTCTCGCTACGAGTATTAATATTTTGACGAACGTTTTCGCTGCACAATTAGCTCAGAACGAGTGTGCACCTACTATCCATCAACCAAGTTCATCTTTGTCCTCCGACATGGTTGAGGACCCCCTGATAAATATGGATTTTAATCTCGTGGGCAGGAAAGGGAAACCGAAGTATAAACTTAAACGGTAATATTTTAACTAATTTTTGCAGTGAGTTTTATGATTTCCGTTTATTTTATATGATTATGCTCCTTAGCTGTTAAGTTTTATGGTCTATTTTTGTTTTAGCTTGCGAGGGCCCATTTACGGGCATCCTCGTTATACTGGCCATTTACACCAGTAGGTTGAGTGTGAAGACCTTTTACATCTTCATCTTTTATATCTTGTTTTTTATTATTTTAATCAACAGCTAAGTTTTGACATGACCAAGTTAAGGGTCTTTCCCGTATCGGGACGGGCGTAAGCCATAGTGCTGTTACCGCCCATAAA
>JAGDQP010002287.1:20559-50726 GCA_022664845.1 Lepisma saccharinum | reverse complement strand
CATTCATTTACAATTGTTTACAATTGTATATACATTCAAACTATTATTGACATAATCAAATATAGATATTAATGTGTATTTACATATTCTTAAAACCAATATCTTATTAATCAACGTTTAAAGACCTTCGTTCTGAATTTAACGATCCTTTAATAGGAAATATTGCTATATGTTTGTTCTATTGCTTCCATAATTTTTATGTGTAAAAATATTATACCTGATGTCAATATTTCACTAGAATCCAATTTATTTGTTTATGTATTTAGATTTTTTTTCAGATACTCCAACTGCAAATTTGGTTCCAGTTTGAGTTACTTACTTAAAGCGCGGGTAATATTGCATATCTCTATTTTATTATTTTGTTAATTTCATTATTTTTATAATTTTAGATGTTATAGTGTATTTAGTTGGTAAGATATGTTGGTTTAATCGAGTTGTCTTTAAGACTCATTACTCGACGTCTGAAATATAATGGATCATGATTAAAAGTTAAAATTATTCTCAGCTTCAAGATGACATGTACCTAAGTCAAAAGAGAGCAACATGAGACACTGAGACAATTTATATTCTCATTGGTACTTTCCTACGAAAGGAAGAGGTTCCTCAATAACCAGGATTCGACCTTGATTCACAAGAAATAAGAATTGTTACATATGTTTGTCAGTCTTCACGAGTGACATACACCGATAAGAAAAATTATTGTTTATGTGAATTTTAACACAAAAACCTTTCTAAGAAGTGTTTTTAATTTTTTTAGACCGCCTCATCTTGAACAGCTATATTTCCTCCCATACGAAAGTTCCCAATACTTCCTTCAATCAGAAAGTAGACTGATATAAATATTACCTAAAACTTCTCTTTACGCTCACTCGTTCGACCACCGTCATTGAGTATTCGACTTGGCTTCGATAGAAGTCTTTACTCTTGCATTAGCCAAGTTACTACGTTAAGATTCGTCAAACAGTTATCTTCGAAACCAGAAACTACTTTGGACTTTGAAAAATTACAGAACTTTCTATATTTGGTTCAAACACGCTTGAGCCACTCATAAAGTGTTAAGTGACAATTCTAGCTCTTGATTATGAAGTGAAAATCATTCGACAGATCAACACAACTGAAAACATCTTAAATACGAAACGTATGTTGCTCTCTCTAAAATTAATTCTTTAGGTATATGTATTCAATTTTGTGTGATCTTGGTAATCGGAGCTCTAAATTAATTTATATTAATTTGCTGTTCAATAGTTCAATGTGTTTTACATTTGTAACTAAATTCTCATTTCAGACATAATCCAGAATTCCGAAGTCGGCGAGTTGTTTTGACATCTTCTATCTAATTGTATGTTTTGTTTTAATTGATCTTTGTGTATTTGATTTATAATCTGAGCTACGACTTCTAATAAATGTTGATATTAAATAATTATTTGTCTTTGCTCTACCAAAAGCCCAGTTTCTAAGTGTTCAGCTCCTGTTTTCTAGGTACCTATCCGACAGTTCGGTCATTTAACATGGCACCATAATTATCTTGCACTGACCAACTGAGCGATCTGTTATCAATAGGGTAATTAACGAAGGATGTAATTATTTAGGCGAGATTATGTCCGCGACTCTCCAAATTTATTCTCTTGTTGTTTGTGCACTTTCAGTATAAAATAATGTTGAAACGAAAACTATCTTGATGAAACGAACAAGACTAAATATATTCCAAAATATGAAATATATAACAATAATAATAATGCCTCGTATTCACCTCTTACAGAAAATTTGAACTTACTTTAAATATGAGAAAATAGAAGTTTGTGTTGGAAAATTAGCTCTTTTGTTTTCAAGAGATTGTAACCTGTACTTATTTACCAGCTTTAAGTACTTTTCAAATTTAGGATATATTCCAATTTCTTTGTATGTAAAAAATTGTACAAATTTAGACTGTATAATTTCAATTTGCCGAGAGTTCTGTGTATTAGGATCCCATATTAATGCTGCGTATTCTAACTTTGACCTAACATACGCTGTATATAAAGTTTTTAATACATCAATATTCGAGAAGTCGCTAGTTAACTTCAATACAAACCCCAGGTTCCTGTAAGCTTCGCTAACAAGGCGATTTATGTGAATGTCGAATGAGAGGTTAAATTTAATGGTTAAACCAAGATCAGTAATTGAATCTAGTCGAACTAGTGGAGAGTCATTAACTTTGTATTCGAATTTCAAATAGTTTGTTTTTCTCGTATATGACATTACACTACATTTATTAATATTTAATAATAACATGTTTGTTTTACACCAATTGGAGACTGCTTTAATATAATTTTTTAAGGAGATCGCGTCCAATTCGGAGGAAATGCTACAATAGATTTTTAAATCATGTGCAAACAGAAGTTTCTTGGAGGATGTTATGACAGCAGGCAAGTCATTTACAAATAATAAGAACAAACGAAGTCCAAGGTTCGATCCTTGAGGCACACCAGAATTTACAACATATTCCTCGGTTATACTATTTTTGTAACGAACACAGTGTTTACGGTGACACAAATCGGATGCTATTAACTGGCGAAGTTTTTCTGAGAAGTTGAATGTTACAAGCTTGCTAAGTAGATTGTCATGATTAATGACATCAAAGGTTTTCGAAAAGTCTGTGTAAATTATGACTACTTGACCTCTATTATCAATTTATCTAGCTAAAAAATGTGTGAATTCAACAAGGTTGGTTACATGTATTTTAACAACTGGAGCATCTTCTTACTCTTTTGATTACGTCGTCGATGCTCGAAAGGAGGAATAAAGTGAATGTTTTCCCCGCTAAATATCGAAAAAGAAAGCATTCCATTGCCAAGCAGCAATTGTACTTACTTGAAGGAAACACATAATCCGTTCAGATTTTACTTCAATTAAGTCTGAGAACTTAGTGACTGCCTCCGTTAATAATTTTACGTCATTCTTATATTACGCGTTGCAGGCTAAATGTATTTTCCTTACACTCCTCATGCTAAACCTTTAAGGCTGCCGGCTCACATCCGATCTCAATTCATCATGGAAAACTTTCTGGCCATGGTCCATCATAATTTTGATTTTCGCCTGTATTTAACAGATATGGGAAAATTCCCTTTCTCAAAGTTGCGCACAAACCCATGGTTGCAGGTAATTTAGATAATTTTATGGACATAACAATTATGTATCTCTAAAATAAAATTGTAGTCATCGGAATAATTTTCGCACTTTGTCTTAATATTTGAGGCATGATTCCTTCTTTTTCTATCACTTTACCCGCTACAAACACAGAATTAAACGTTCCTACGTAAATGCCCAGAGCCACCACTGTTTAAATTTATACGACTTTGACGAAGGACATATTTTACAAAGCTTTCAATAATGTAAAACACGAAATCTCTCTTACCTCGTGAATTACCGCATCGAAAACATTTGTAATTACCCTTCATGCTGTTCTTACTTTTAATGCAGTGGTGTGAGGCACAAATAAAGTTTGGCCGGTGTTAACGTTCACGTTTAGGTTCTTCTTTAGAACCATAGTATCAAGGTCATAGACTACATAATAAAAATCGGTTTCAGTTGTCTCTTTCACCTTTAGTTCAAACCAGAAATGGTCTCCCTTAAAGTACAACTGGCAGCTATTACAAAAATACTCGTCAGAAAAATGAATGTTACTCTTATTCCTCTTTGTAGTATCTATTTAACACCACACTCTGAACAGTTTGACATAGAAACATACAGGTTTTCCATTCAACTTTAAGCTATGATTACGGTGGCATGGAGTGGAAAGAAGGTCCTTAAATAACTATTACAAGACATTGGTCTCTCATCTTCAGAAATTTCAAAATTATGATACTCTTCACAGTGCTCAAAAAGGTATTAGACTTACGTAGTCTAAGCTCAACTTATGACTTAAAGCAATCATAACAGTAAGTTCTCTGTGTTAAAAAGACGATAATAGTCTAATGACGTTGAAATGATAGTCATTATAAAACAAAAATAAATTGTTTCTACTCTTCACATTCCCACTACAGATGACCTCAGTATCTCGACTACCTGGTTTTAATGCATAGACTACAATTTGGAACTTGTTACCATACAAATTTTGAAATTGATCTATATCATCAATATATCTTCCCAAATTTGAAATATCAACATTTGTGCTGTTACAAAGGGCTTTAGTTCCCTTCTCTCCGTTCTTATGATGAGCCTTCATATATTTTATTGTATCATAATGAGATAGTGCTTGCTGCTCTGACATAAATAAAGCCCTCGGTAGACAGTCGTACAAGCTAGCTGCTAATTTTGGGACCGGAATAATATGTGCTTGTAAGTACACCTCCAAGGGTAAATACTTATCTTTATTCCTTTTCGTTCTTTCACCTTGTCCGCGAATAGGGTCGGAACCTCAATAATCACACTGTAAGCTAAAAGGAAATTTTTATTCGAATTGAAAAAATTCTCAATTGAACGCAAAATATGTTCAGCATTCAAATAGACTCGTCTACACAACAGAATGAAGACCTGTTTCCCGTTGATGTCATCACTGCTTTCTATACTGAATCCGACACCTCTAGTGTAAATCTCAAATGTTCCTCAACATACTGTACTGGTGTTAGCCTGGAGGCACCAGCTTTAGCCTGTGTGGAGATTCCTTTACGTTTCGTTGGAAAATTATGAAATCCACGCACACGTTCAACTATAATTTCAAACAAATCACCTCCTGCTCCCTGCTATGAATTAACATTTTGCTCATTTTTTTCGATTTCGTCCTTTTTTCAGAAACTTCATCAACAGTATCAACACTCATTGGACTAACCCATTCCTTAAAAGAATCGTACGATTGATTACATATCTCATTACCCTTTGGGAAAGAACACAGTCCGTATCACAACAAAAACTATCTTGATTCTCATCATCCGTTGAAAGAGAAGAAATATCTGGGGGCTCAAAAGAAGTAGAAGTAGAGGTGCAAATGAAGTGGAAGATACCGGACTGCAAATAGGTCTAGCCCTAGTTACGAATGTACTTGCCTGAGTTAATACAGACGTAACTACATTGGCAGAAGCAGAAATACTACTTGAAGGACCAGAAGAAGCAGTGGTAGTAATAGGCATAAAATAAGATGCAAGCAAAGAAAATGAATCTCCAAAGGGGATGGATAGTTGTGAACTGCGAGGAACAACATTCAATGAATCGTCGTCATTCACAAAAACATATACTTCATAATTAAGAGTTTTTAATTTCTTTCTTGGGATTCAATTCAGATTGAAAATATGTTTAAAGTTAATTTAGTCACAAAATAAATAGATAGTCTATATTTTTGACAAAATGAAAAATTATTGATTAAACTGGAAAAAGATGACATAATTTTTGGATAGCAGAAAAGTTTTTAATGGATTTGAAACAATATTGGATCTAATTTTCTTTACGAATATTTTAATAAGCTTATTGTTGAATGAACGAGGTCAAATAGAAAATATATTTAATAATAATTTTCATTCATAATTTGCTATTTTAAGATTAGGAAAATGATGTATTAGGCAAACAAGTGTGGTAGTCGTTGTATGAAATGTATATGACAGACTCCTGGATTTTATAATAAAGTCCTCTTTAATTTACAGATTAAATTGTGATCTGTATTTACCACTTTTGTGTGTTATGATTAATTATTTATTTTGGTCTGCTGGTGTGTGACACTCCTGGCCAGCTTGGTGATTCATATCAAGTGTCGTCCCGCTCATTGCAGTAAAGACCTAAGTTATCTTAAGGGGCATGATCTTCAAAGGTATAATGTACTCTTGGGGCAGAAAATTCAACTGAGAAACAGAGTCTACGGACTGGAATACATACATATATTTACTAGAGAAATTATTTACTTTGATATTGCTATCTTTCCAATAAAATGAAACGTTTCCCTAAAGCAGCTTTGAGTTCAGGATGTACAATATAATGATTGACTTGATATTTTTTAATACATCTTTTACATGATTATAAAGTTCTGTTACCAAATCAGTTTGACCGTGAAGTAGAAATAGTTTCCTTATATTAATATCGATTCTATTGCCTTTTCCATGACAGGACCAGTTTTTTAAAGTAGGAATACAAACTGCATAAATGTGAACTAAAAGTATCAATGCTATGTAAAATATATTTATATCTATCAATATATTTTGATATGTTTTGCATATCTCATAAATGTAATGGTACTAATTTATTGTGTGTACTAACATAATATTTTTATGAGGAAAATATATACTTGTAGATGCATGTAAAGTGTATCCATCTAGCACTTTCCTTACTTTTTCCTGAGACCATTTTTCTTTTTAATTTGGAGATACTATTTAGAGAACTTGAATTTACATAACCATAGTAAATTTCACTGAGAGATATATTGTATTCATTACCTATAATTTTTAAACATTGAAGAAAAACGTTTCTTTATTCCGTGAGTAATAGTATTTTAATATTTCTTTACTATTACCTTACTAGAATTCTACTTGTTCTTCGTTACAGTTTACTAAGTGTATTCTTCCTTTTTACTATCTTAGTAGACAAATTTAAACCTGCCCCAAATGGAAAATTAATTAATTCTAATGTGATATATAGTAATTTGTAATAAATGTTTAAACTGTGAATGCCAACTGGATTTGTAGAATTCTTTCGAGTTCTTACTACGTCATTGATAAGATCAACATTTGAATCTAAAATTAATTTATTATCTAAATATATTGAGCTACTCTGATCCCAACTGATATGATTACAAATCTGCAAGAGATTTATAATACTTGAACTATTTTAACAAATGATTTTGGTACTGCACTAATAATATATTGAATCACAGGTAACATTTTAGAAGATTCAGAATTATAAACGGATAATAGTATTGCTTTTTGAGACTATGGAGTATATTCTAAATAACGATGTAATGCCTGAAGATAGATTCTCCATTTTCATCCGAAGAAAATCAGTTCGCCTTAAAATTCCATCCATTTCATTATTAAATCGGGATTGTTGAGACTTTACTGAATTCATAGTGGTATACTTTCGTGCACTTTCACTTTCTGGAATAAGTAATATTTTTTTGAAATTGCGAAGAACCTTAAGGATTAAATAAATTTCCAGCCACTGCACTTAAGATAGGAGCTAATAATAAAGGCAGAAAAGCACCATATTTTTGCAATAACATTTTGCGTTTCTTTTTTTAAACTTAATCGTTTCAGAGAGAGTGCACGTAATGTCTTCTTATCTCGACGTAACCTTTACTTCTGACGAAGTGGCTCCACCGGTGTTGTTCTGTATGCTGCTGTGAGTCTTATTAGAAGTTGCCTTTGAGCGCGGTATATTGTTTGACTTTGTCTAACATCGTCCATCCGGTGACTCCAGACACTGGCAGCGTATCCGACTAAAGATCTTATGATGACGTCATGGGACAGCTTAACAATTTTGATCGGTACTGTTAGTTCTTTTGTCGCAATGTTTACTAGTTTGTGTACTATTTTGATTGCATTGCTTGATATCAGTTCGGTGTGTTTTCTGAAACTTAATCTTTCGTCAATTGTTAGTCCTAAATATTTAAAAGTTTGTACTCTCTTAATTGTTTTATTATTGAATTTGATTATGGGTCCTCTGTGTAGATTGAATTTTCCGTTAAATAGTACAAATTCTGTTTTCTCTGCTGAGACTGTTAATATATTATTACTGCACCATGACGCAATTTCTCTTGTGACTGCGTTAAATTTCCTTTCTATCTCCAATATGTTATTTCCTTGTATTACCACCGCCAGGTCATCCGCAAACCCTACCACCTGTTCTACCACTTGCAGCTCAATAAGCACCTCCAGACATGGCTGGAAGTTTAATTCCAAGAAGATTGATCCCAGAACCGCCCCCTGAGGACATTCTCTTGTCGGTTTTGTCGGCCGTACCCACTTCTATTACAAAAATAGTTTGTAATAACTATCCAATTTTTTTTGTGGATTTTTAGATTTTTTTTTTCTCTCATTAGGGCTGGTCACCACAGGATGTCGAGCGCCCCGCTATGTCAAAGAATTTTCCTATAGTATATTTACACTCATCATTATTAAGTTCCTGAATTTTGTTACAGAGGTCGTTCATGGCGTCATCAGTAGATTTATTTTTTCCTAAAACCAAATTGTAAGTTGCATTCATTAATATTTGTCCTTTTATTATTTATGTTCCTTGCTATTACTTTTTCGAATATTTTGCTTACGACGTTTAGCAGGCAGATAGGTCTATATATAACTTAGGGTTTGTTCTATCCTTATCCTCGCCTTCCAAGAGTATAACCAGCTGTGGCTTCTTCCACGAATTGGGGAAGATGCGTTATTCTAAGCATTCTCGAAAAAGTCTTACGAGGTATGGAGTCCAGATATCTTTGTTTTCTTTATAGATTTCGCTCTTTATATCGTCTGGGCCTGGGACCTTTCCATTTTTAATACTTTTTATAGCTTGTTCAACGTCCCAGTTTGTAACGATGAGCTCTTCATTATTTTCTTCCTCTTACTCGGGGTTGTAGGTCTTGGATGCTTCCCTCGTGAGTGTATTCGGCTAACTGTCCTCATTTTATAAATTATCGGTGGAAATTTTGCGAAGAGCAACTCTGTGGTATCCTTCCAGCTGGCGGTATACTGCCCATTATCGTTTGTCAATGTGTTTAGGATTCCCTTCGTTTTTATTTTACTCACCACAATCTTGTATGGTGTTCCCCAAGAGTCCAGACTAAGATTATCTTCTACGAATTTGTTCCAGGTTCTTTTTTTGTGTTCGCTTAGCTCTTTCCCTAATTTATGTTTCATTTCCCTATACCTGTTTAGAATGCTTTTCCTCAACTCGTGGTCTGCAGCCGCTCTGTAACTTCTTCTAGCTGCTTTTGCTTTTCCTTTTAGCTTATCTAATGCCGCTGTCAAATGCGGTTTTTTTCTTTTTAGTTCACGTTTTTTATTTGGGATGGCTTCTTCGATGGCTTTCTTTATGACCAGCTCTAGTTCCTCCGTCAAGTTATCATATTACAGTTTCTGTCGATCTGTGGTTAGTTTAGTTTGTTATTATTTTTTTCCACTTTTTTACATTATATTTAAATATTGTTTTGTCTTCTTGATCCTCTTCGTGATCTTCTTGTTTTAGATTTATGTTAAATCCGATGGCGTTATGGGACTCGTTGTTGCGTCTTCCAAGACTCTCAAATTCGTTAAGTCATTATACACATTTCCCCTGTACATGATTACATCGATATTTCATACCGTCCCAGCCCTGGCCCTAAATTTCGGGGGTCGTCCTTGTCTATTGTGGATGTTTAAGTTAAACTGTTGGATCAACTCTTCGAACATTTTGCCATTACTGTCAGATCCGGGGCAGTGCCACAGCGGTAACTTTGCATTCAGATTCCCCAAAATCAGTATATCATTATTATTAAAAGCATTCAGAATATTCTACAATCTCATTACAAACATTTTGGTCGGAAGAGAGAACTGACAGTAAATATTGACCACTAACAGCTTTCTCTTTTTATTGGTTATCTCTAGACACTGGGTCCACCTGTCCGAGTATTGGGCATGCTCTAGGGTTTCTATATTCTTATTGAATATCAGCGTTGCAACCATAGGATTTTCCTCCCTCGGCAGTACCACCACGGCATCGACCGGAAATCCCTGCAGTCTTCCCTTTCTGGTGTATAGTTCCTGAAGGCACGCTACGTCCACGTTCTCCTCTTCACATAGATGTCTCAGCTCGGCGCATATTAGTTTGTATATATCCCCGTTGAACTGGATGATATTAATCATGATTTATGGTTGTCTAGTGTAGACGTAGCATGCAGGAAATTTTTCTGCTGGATTGAAGGCTATCCGTCCATGTGCCATAACAAATTGCCGAAAAACACTATTCAGTTGGAAGGTCTTGTTTCTTCTTTCATAAACCTTATCTACCAGCTCGAGAGCGTCGCCTGGGTCCGACGTAATTCCATCTGATTTTAAATTGACTCTGTCTACCTCTTCAATTATCGGGAACATAATGCTTTTCACTTGTGGGTGTATGTTCCTTATGATGACTCTTAGTGCAACCGTCAGAGTGTTAGCCTCCTCAAGTCTCGACAGGTTATAGTCCAGTTGCAGGGCGCTGTACAGAGTTCTGGGGGTCGATGCAATTTTCTTCGTTCTTTGTTCGTCAACTCTCTCTCCCACGGGTCCCACATATCTTGAGTAGTGTCTATTCCGTCTATTGTTTCATTTTTTTGTATTTCTACGACTGCAGGATCGCACCTATACTTCTTTGCTTTACCTCTTCTTTCGTACAACCTCCGGATCCATGATTTCCAACTCTTCTTCTTCCTCTATATCCTTTTTCCTCAGGTATAGTCTACTTGTCCTCCCCGCTTTCTTTCGAATCGTCGTTCGAATCCGCTTCCTGTTCCTCTTTTCCCTCTGTTCTACCCTCGTTTCTATTTTCCGCTATATTTTCCTTGTTTATTTGATTTTGTTCTTCTAAATTTCTGATGTCTACCAAATTCACTTTTATTGTCTCAAAGGGTAATTGGTCATTTATTACCATCTCGAATTCGATGTTTTGGATTTTGTTTTCTTACCTCTTCATAATCTTTAAGACTTCTTTTGGGGGTAACTTACTAAAGGACAATTTCTATGGCTGGGATTGTTACCTTCTTTTTTGTTCCTTCCATTGTTGACAGGAGATCCATAAGAAGATTTAATATGCAGTACCTTCCAGCCGTATCTGTTTTCACTTAAAATGATTTCCAAAAATTGTTTGTTTCTAACTTCGATCTCCTCCCTTTCGTACTTATCCATTTAAAAGCCGTCATGTGACAGAGCAACCGCCTGGGCGAAACCTCTCGGGAAAGTTGCAAGTTCAGGGTTTACAAAGTGCAAAACTAGTTTCTGTCATCTAGGTGAATGTGTCCTATTTTGTTCTTTTAAGTATTTGTTCGTATCAATAGCGTTACTATTTATAATCCAGTTGTTAAAAATATCTATTTTCTTATTGTTGTTGAATTCTGTGCTCCTTTTCCGTCTGCACGGGGGGATTTTTTCTTTTGTTTTTTTTTCTCCCCATATTCCGCTGGTGTTTGGTTAGGATCTATAATCGAACTTTTCTATTGAGCGTTGGAGTTGTATCTTATATTGGCGACACTCTTGTTATGTTTCTACCCCGTACTTCTTACCTTTTTTAAACATACTTTATTTTTGTTTTTGTCCGGACATTCTAATTTTTTATGACCCTTTTCGCCGCAATGGACGCATCTTTCATCATCATTGCAGTGTAATCTTTGCACTTCATACCAACCGTGACTACTAAATAGTCCTTTACATTTCTAGCTTGATATCCAATGTATACTATTGGACTGCGGAGTAGAATTTCCCTCACCGATCGAGGGACCTCGATTACCAAGTGGTACCTGTCCCTGTCCCTTGCCCCCAACTTGAATCTTGTTTTTATCAATTGCTTCCGTTCTTCCGTTATTTCTGGTAAGTTTCTCTCCATCAGTTTTTCTAATACCTCTTTCTCTTGTAGTTCCACTGGGATTCCGTAGACGATCATCAGCGGATTCTTCTTTTCCTCTTTACTTATTGATTCGAAGCTTCTGGTGATTCCCTGATGGTTGATCAGCTTCCCCTCGTCTTGTGGGGTCGCCATTTGCAATACTAGTGCAGTTCTTGTTTGCACCATTTGGAAATTTATTTTATAATTTCTTTCAATAGTCCTCGTTAGGCTCGTTCTTATGTATTTTATCGATTCACCATCCTTCTGTTTTATCAATATGGTAGGCTTTGGCTCTCTTTTGTTAGCTTCTATTATTTTTGTTTTCTCCGGCAGTTCTTCTTTCTTCTTCAGCATGTCTACTAATGTTGGTACGACCGCTGTTGTTGTTTTTGTTGTTTCATTCTTGAGGCTTCCATTCTCTCTGTACATTTTTTATTTCTTCCTCCAATTGAATTATTTTTTACTCTACATCCAATCTTCTATGTTCAATTTTTGACTCATCATTTATAATTCCTTAATCATAATGGCTCCGTCGGTAGCATGTTGTTTCTCTTCCTTCAATTTCCTTTCCAGATTTACGATCTCATTCTCAATCTCCTCTACCTTAGTTTGCCACCTGACCAATTTAAGTTCCTCTCCTCTTAATGTGTCGTTTTCTTTGCTGAGTTTGTTGTTGTTTCTTTCAAGTTCTGCTATCTTTCCTCCCAGGTAAGCAACGCTTATCCTTAACTTTGTTGTTTGATTCTGATCCTTGTGTCTTTTGTTCGCTTCTTCTTCCTCCGGTGTTCTTACTCTCTTCTTGCTTGTTTCAGGGTCCTCTGTCATAGTTGGTGTTCCAATCCCTTGGACGTCCATCGACTCTCCACGGGACAGGCTCAATTTCCTTACTATTCTTAGGTCCATCGAAGTTTCTGATGACTTATTTGCCTATTCCCATTCGGCATTTACTTTTGCTACTATCTTGTCCTCCAGTTCTTTGTCCTCTTTGGATGATCTTGATTTATTTGCATTTATTTCTTTTTTAAAATATTTTCTGACCACTTCAGCTTATATGGATTAGTTGCTTATATTTCCTTCCCGTCCGAATTACGAAAGTATGTCCACTCGGTTTCGAGCTTCCTCATTCCGGATTTATTTATGTCCGGGTATTCAATTATGGCTCCCGTCGACAGCCTTCTTTGTAATCTTTCTGTCATATCCAAGTTAGCGAATTCATAACAGTACCTGCACTGGGTCCTTCCCTAATGCTTACTATTGTGAGTGTCAGCAACAGCATCCCCGGAGACGCAGTTCAGGGGGCACGAGACCCAGGAGACCGCAGCGCCCGATTCCTCCTTGAAAACGATAAGGTTTGTTTAAGATACTGTACTATTCAGTTTACGCCACTTGGGTTACCAAGTTACTAATTACACACTATAGAATCTTTACATACTTTGCCCGGTCGTTATGCAACCAACTAAACTCAAATGCGTGGTTGGTTGCCTACCGCTAAATTATAGTCCGTTTTGTCCTTTTTATTATTTTTCGTCCTTCCGGTTTCGTTTCGAAATGCTGACTCGCGATTTAATATAACAATACGTAGTACACGGTGTATGTTACATTGTACGTGGATTTTCTTGTGATTTTGTAAGATTTACGTGTACAATTTCACCACTTAATAACCTCCCTCTAAGAAATCGGGGGAAGTTAGTGCTTGCTCGAGTTTATCTCATACTTATATAAAAAAAATAATCTTACTTGCTTTTCATGTCCTGTCCGTTTCTACCACCATTAACGGTTCACACAGGAGCGACACCAACGCACGTCTCTCTGCTAAGAAGTACACCACTCAAGTCCAGTCCAGAATATTATCTTCCTGTACATGTTTATCTTTATGTCAAGTGTAAAGTATTAACTGGAAACGGAGATAATTTACAAGTAGCAGCACAAAGACCGCCAGCCGTTGTGTGAGCTTGTAATGTAGCGCCGGGCAGTAATTTCTTACATACATTCCTAACCAAGTTGATGTTTATTTAAATGATAAAATGGTTTCTTCTTCAAGTGCTACGTACTCTTTTCGAGCATATTATGATACTTTAGTTAATAATTCTGAAGATGCAAGCAAAACTCATTTAACCACTGGGTTATGGTAAAAGGATGATGCTGGTCATTTTAGCAGTCTCAATGAAAATAATACAAGTTATTATAAACGACAATCTCTTGTTGCTGTTAGTGCATTTAATGATATGTATGAACGAATCTATACAGATATTTCTCGATCAAATCGTATTCTTCCCAATAAAGTCAATGTTCGTATAAAATCAAGTCGAAGTAAAGATGCATTCTCGCAGCTGAAAATTCTATATTTAAAGTTAAAATGGAAGACGTTATTCTTTGTGCTCACCGAATTAATATTTCTGCTGATTTAGTTTTACAATTTAACAGTTTTATGAGTCATGATACTGCAAAATTACTACTGGCTAGAGTTAAACGAGAGTAAATAATATTCCTGCAAATATCACATCATATAATTTAGAATATATTTTTCTTGAAAAGTACGAAATAATATCATTATAGGTTTTATTTCAAGTACTGCTTTCAATGAAAAGTATCGTAAAAAATCTTCTACTTTCAAACCTTTAATGTTACCAATGTTCCAAAAATATTCCAATTACAAGTTGATTCGCAATGTTATCCTCTCACTCCTCTTACCCCGGATTATCGTAATCAGCTATACGTTCAAAGTTATCACACCCTCTTCCCGCGGACTGGTATATTTCATGAAAATGTAAATTATACGGTCACATATTCTTATTACTCTAATGGATGTACTCTTTAAGGTTTTATTCTTTCTCCTACTAATACTTTGGATGATTCTACACGGGATATTATTAAGGATTTTCCTGTTAATCTCAAAATAGGGTTCTGTCAAATCTTCCACATTCTATTTCATGTATTGTTTACGCTCAATTTGATTCGCTTATTCTGATCGATAAGGATCGAAATGTATATACTGATCATAGCATGTAAAATTTAGTTTAGTGTGAGAACAACCATGAGGATTATCATACACTTTTCAGCGTTCGATTATAACGACGAAAATAATTTCATAATCAAAGAATTAGCCATAGTTCATCGAGATGCCAATAGTTTTCAAGATTGGATATTTAAACCTCCTTTTCCATTATCAAGAATTATTACTAGTTTAAGATGTGCAAATGATTACTTAAGTCAGCATGTATTTGATTCAGAGTGGATAGAAGGCCAAGTTGAATATGGGGAAGTTAAGAACATACAAGATACAGCTCGCACAATGATTGCGTTTTCACTCATGGTAAATCATGACTTCTTTTGTAGTATCTTCTACAAAGAACAATGATTAATTTAGAAGATATAAAGTGTTCAAAATATAAAGCTTTAGCATTTCTATCACAAAGTTGTTTTAATCATCTTCATCAGTTTATAAGTTTTCGCTGTGCCTTAAAAGAAGCTTCAGTGTATGCAAAGTATTTAACTTATTGTCATCTACGTTCATTTATTATACCCGAAAATATAACAGTGCACGAACCAACGCTATAGATGAATGTGATTCAGGTGGGAAGTGACGAAGCTTTAAACATTTTGCTTTAAGACTGTCCTAGTGTAACTACGCTTACTGGAATATATTCAGTACATATTTTACCGAAGTAAATTGAATACCCAGCGGCACTTACAGTAAATTTAAGTCCCTCAACTTTCTCTAAAAGTCACTAGACCGCTATATATATTGATAAACATGGAAGGGATTAATATTTTGATAGCTCCGGAAATGAACATAGTAAATTGATTGTAAAAATTTTAAAATTTAATTGTAGATTATATCGTGTGAATAAAACTCAAATTCAAAATTAAAATTCCTTATTTGTGGACTATTTTGTATAATTTTATTTATTTCAGTGTGCGAGGAAAAAATGTAATGTCTACTCTTGATACTACGAATCTTCAAAAACAATGTGATTGTAATATATCTTGTTAAACTATAATAAAATGAGAAGAAAAAATGTAAATAAAGTTCTTTCGTATAAAGGTAAACGAAATCTTTATTATAAAGATCCTTGAGTGAAAGCAAAATAGGTAGAATGTAGATAAAAAATGTATTGTAATACAAAATGTTTAAATAGTTTATGTAAAAGGTTAATACAAATGAAGGCAGTAGAGTGCAGCACAAGGCAGTTTAACGTAAATTTTAAGTATTGCGTAACATTGTGCAATAAATTGGAATCAAATAAACACCTGTTCTTACATGATACAGATTTTTTTAACAATCTTTCAAACACAGTAATATTCCTGCGAACATCAAAGGATAGGAAAGAAAGAAATCTAAAAGTAACAAGTCCTAACAGGTCCCTATTCCCCGAGCAATAAATGTGCGAAACACAGAAAATTCCACGGAACATCAAAAGATGTGAGAGAAAACAAAATTTGTTGAATACAAGTTGCTATAATATTATAGTGTACAATACTATTGCCGATTGAAGCTAATTAATATGAAAGAAAAATAAAGTAACACCTGCTTCTTCCTCCGAGCATAAGGTACATGAGAAACAAAGAAAATTCAAATCAACAAGTCCAAGCATGTTTCTCCGAGCACAAAAGTTTCGAAAAACCAACTCTGAGCATGCGCAGATCGTGACCTTCTTTCCCCCTAGCACGAAAATACCGGAGTAAAAAATAGCTCTGTAGTCGGTATTCTCCGCGCAAGTCAAGAGAAATGTGTGCTGTGCGTTGACAGTAAATGTGCCACTATTCTCCGTCAAAATAAAATGATGAACCATTCCTTTCAAATAAATATGTTGTTCTTAATAAAAGACATATCCTATAATAAATTCAAGGTGTAATATTACCGAATAGCCTTGTGCGACTCCCAAAAGGTCTAGAGGCGGCATCGAGGCGGGCTAGTGGCGGCCGGTAGCAGAAAATATAAACAACCTTTCATTTATTCAATAATTAATCAAATCAATAATCAAATCGTTAACAAACATCCAAACTTATGTTAGCTAGAGACTACGATTTCCAGTGACCCTAGGTTAACCGGGAAAGGTGATTAACGGGGGTGGCACCGGAAAAGATAAATTATCTCCGCTCCTATTGATCCAGTCTCAACCCAGATTTAAATTCACCTTCTAAACATCAGTACCAACATTATCAAATACAAATAAAATCACTCAAGGCCTTATAATAGCAGTAAAACCAAAAGTTCATAATTGTAACATATAAGCTACTTTCTCCTTTTCCTTAGATCTCAGTAACTACAAGTCTCACGTAGATCAGCTGTACACTATTAGATTCCCCATAACTTACAACAGTAAAGAAACTATGACTTAGCTTCTAAAATTGACATATCCTTTTCAATCGCTTAGTATTCTCCATTGGTATGACTGTCTATTCCTTCCTAGATCTCAGTAACTGCAACTGAGACAGAAATATTCCATACATCTTTTTATATCTCATAGTCTGAAAGATTGGGGCGACTATGATTTTGCCAATTTATTTTGGATAATTCTTGAAATGACATTTTGATTTGATATGAGGAGCTTGAGTTTTGTCTATAATAAAAGTGTTACTTAGCTTATTTGTTCCTTTCTTAATATTACGAAATTAATCCGTGGTTTTTTAAAACTATATTATTTACTGTCAAGATATCCAGTTAACCGAGAGATAAATTGTGATATCAGGCATTTCTTAAAAATTAAGCAGTGTATAATGCTGCCCAGGATAGAATCCAATGGCGAACGTTTGTTACTGCGGCGATGAACTTGCGAGTTCCATAAGCCATAGAGTTAGTTAGTTAGTTAGTGTATAATGTAACACTGTAATTGAGTTGCACGTTCATGAGTTTGGACCGTGGTTTGGCTGAGTTTAATAGAACTGTCTAATTGTATCTTAACAACGATCAAATGCCCTATTTATTATGTTTATAAAGGTGAGTCCAATAAAACAACAAATGTTCATTTGAGAGGGTTTATTAAAGCTCTGTTCATAATTATTGTGCGATTAGATTAACTAGTATCTCGTAATCTAATCTAAAAGGATAACAATGTGTAATTTGTTATAGTTGCCATAGTTTATATTATTGTTTTCCTCTGTAATATTTAAAATGCTGTATGAATATTTTTATTCGACAAGTGTGCTTCAATGAAGCTTTGCATACACTGAAAAATGCAATACTCGTAAACCTATATCCCTTCCATTTAATAAGAATTTAAAGCCTAACCTGATATTAATGTGTTCAGTGTTTATAAGTTCCTATATTAATATCTTGAAAGAATAATTAATAAATAAAAGGTTAGTTTAAGAATCCAATATAATAGATACAAGTTAAGTAGTCAATGTGAATATAAAGTATTCTATGTGAACGCGAATAGTGCTCTTGCGCTTGTAGTAATGCAGTCCCGCAGCATTGATGTTCAAAGTTACAACATTCTCCTTCCACTAATAATATTTAGCGTGAACAATTTAGTTTTAATTAGTATTAATTTGATGATTTTGTGTAGTACAACCTGAATATTCATATTTAAGAGTGTGTATAGTGACCTATATACATGGACGTACACAGTGTCGTTTATTGGATTAATAGGATTAGATTGAGTGTAGAGATGTTTAGTTATGATCTCTGAATTAGGTTTCGCACTCGGATGGTTCATGTATAAAGTGAGTACATTTAATTGCTGTTGTTTATCATTAATTGTGACCGTAGATAGTACGTAAGACCTGATCCTATCATTTGATATTTTATCTCAAATAATTAATAATTGTATGTCCTTACTGGGTTTGTGGAGTCCCTTCCTGGGGTAGGTCAGGAGGAATGTAGTTTGTTGAGGAATAAGCTTAGGTTAGTTATTAATTCGACATGAAAACCGTGTACTATGGAAATCCTAGCGTAGTGTTAGTTAGTTTCAGGTTCAATGATGCACCAAATTGAGATTACGTTAGTAAATGCCATCCTTAATTTATATTTCACTGTTGTTACACGAATTTAATTTTTTATTAATTATCGATTCGGATAATTTTTGTTTCGCTTTCCGACGTGATTTATTTATATATATCTTGCTTGATTAGAATGTACCCTCATGCTATTCAGCAGAGTTTGTTAAATCGCCAAACGTTATGAGATTTTTTGCCTATGTATATTCTCCTTTTCTCCTTCCATCCCCACTGAACATGTATTTTGGGCCACGCATGTTGCATGAGTTTTAAATGCATCGTAACTTAGTCAAAGTTTTGCATGTGCATGAAATACTTGTCCTCGGTGTTCGAAATGGGACGGTATACGGTGGTATGATATACCGGCACTTCTCTTTATTTCTCTTCTTATACCAACACCTTTTAAGAGAAAAAATATTAAACGGTTTGACTCACGTTATTGTCTCGAGAATATACGATCACTTCGAAACTGCCATTTCGATGATTGTCTGTTGTTCTGATGCACTTTATGTTCTTTTAGCGAATTGAAATATTTTCTGTGATTCTTGTTATATGTTTTAAATCTAGGTTTTCATTATAAGTGAAAAGGGGCATTATTATAACGCTTACATTCTTACATGATTTCAGAAACTGTAAAGATTATATATATTTCAATACATCAAGTAATGTATTTAATATATATATATATATATATATATATATATATATATATATATATATATAATTCTATTTATTACATTGAATTTTCTGTGTACATTTCATTCAGATCAATCACGTTTCAAGTATATGCCAGTATGTTTCAAGTGTGCTCCTTCAATCTGAATGTAGATTACGGAGCTCTCTGCAATTCATGCCCACGGCATCGATAAATCTTCTTCAGCTCATTTGCGTTCTTTCCGTTCCTAATGAGTTCTGAGTTTAGCGGCATATATTTTCCTTTCAGATCCCCAAAGGAAGTAATCACTTGCTAAGAAAAGAGGACGAGCTATTCGTGCCTTGGAAAGCCAAAGTGTTGCACATTTGAAAGAATTTCACCAATCCGAATCCAGTTGTGTACGGATAATTGATACATCTTCGTGAAAACAAACGTGTAGTACTGTTGATGGAAAGATCTAAGTGCAAAATCAGAAAGAATATTTTCAAATTTTCATGTAATGATGTTTCTATTTACATATCCTAAAACTAATTATGAACAAATTCTAATCAACCGTCCGTTCACTATTTGTTTGTACATACAACTCACATCAATCACATTATTAGCAGAAAATCAAATCCATGTGCTAATAAGGTTATCCATTTTATCAGGAAGAAACTATTTTGCAGCAGCTGTACTTTTATTCATGCTGAAATATATCAGATTGCCTCATATAATGTTGTGTAAATAATCGAATAACTCTATAATTGATAGAAAATCTACCAACTTTTTTATATAATATGACTGCAAAATACTATCTGTATCATGTCCAGATTATGTCCTCATTTATGTATATATGCATGAATTTGTGCATGTGGGGGAGTGTGTGTGTGTGAGAGGCTGTTCCGTCTTTACTTGTACCGTATGAGAGAGAGAGAGAGAGAGAGAGAGAGAGAGAGAGTATCAGGGTTGCAACCTTTCTGTTCAAGAAAATCGGGACAAACTCTGTACCGGGGACCTTCTCAGGATATTAGTACTTGGAGATAAGGGAGTACTTCCAGGTTAAAGAAACCACTTTTTCCAAGCTCATGTCGGACGCAAGTAAAAAAATATTACTATATGGCCGCTCCCTAGCACCAGATCTCTCTGTTCGTCTACTCTTATATTATGTGAACACGCCTTTGGCTCCTTATTTTATACATATAAGGAGAAAGTCATTTTTAAATACATTTATTATTAGATTACGCTAAATTCCTTTCATCATGTTTCTCATTAGAATGAATATTTGTAGTAACTCAGAGTTCTTTCTCTTCAAGCTGCTCGCTAAAACCTCTATGCACATATTAAAGCTTCGTTTCCCCACTAACATTACCTTAATGTACTCAATTACCATTTGCGAGTTTTCTATCCATAGCCCCAACGACCTACCATCCTGACTGAGGTTTTTCGTCAGTCACACCAGGCAAAACTGTGATGGCTCCTTCAATAAATAGCCTCAGGCCAAAACCTTCCCGAATCCTTTTTCCCTCCCTCATCCCGGCCTGAGCCTTAGATGCATATTTGCTATAAATAAAATTTTAAATTCTATATCCATAGTATGTACTTCATGATAGAAAACAATTACTTCATAGTTCTCGCGAGTCACGTAAATAGTTCAATAATCATTTTATGTTATTGTGAGGAATTTTATTGTCCGGTAGCTGTCAGGTACCTCTTTCTCTTAGTGGGACTGGCTTTTTCTTGTGATTTCAGGCATTATTATTGACATTTTAAATTTTCTGGAAATCGGGGACAAACAGCCTGAGTTACTTCGGAGACTGTCTCCGAAAATCTGGGATAAATGGTCACCTTATTCCAGGCATGTATGTAAAAATTGCTCTTGGTAGGGGTCCATAGGTTTTCGGCGGATTCTATGCGTGTCCGAATATGTATTTTATATTAAATATGTATAATGATGCATAAAATTATACTTATACTGCACAAATCTACGAATTTCAGGAGGGTGTCTGGATACCCGGAACGCAATAAACAAATACGTTCCTGATTTTCACCGCAAAATATTACCATATAAATTTTAAATTGCATTTAGTGTCATTTTAGGCTCCTTTTGAAGTTAAAATTTTCTATCGATTTAGCTAAAAGAAACTACTTTCTGCTCCTGGGTAGCCATGAGCTTACACGCTAGCCCTTGTCTCGAGGGGTTTCGGGGTCGATTCCGGTGGGAGCTCCATTTCGTAGTAAGGTTTCCTAGCAAAAGCAGTCTACAAAACTGTTAGCAACATTGCACTTTCAGAGAGAGTAAAGCCATACTGTTACGTAATGTTTCAGGTATAAGATAAAATCAGTTATATGGGCGGTAACAGCACTATGGCTTATGCCCTTCCCGATAATGTTTCAGGTAAAGAACAGTATACTTATGGCACATGTACGCATAGAACGTCACTAATTGTTAGCTGTAATAATTAATGAATATCCGTATGGGTTGCTCCCATCCCAGGACGCAGGGACAGACGATACTTCCTTAATGTTTATGTATTTGGTTGTTTGCAATATATTTCCTTAATAATTTGTCATATGCTGTACATTTGCTGTTATAACTGTGTAGAGCTTGCATGTATTGTGGATATCGTATTGTATTTAGCTTTTTGTTACTGTTTCATAACTAGTAGCTCTGTTAAATGCTTAATAAAGCAATAGGTATTGCTGATAGAATGACATTCGGACTATTTGCGTATTTGTTCTGATTTAATGTAATTACAACTTATTTTCAGTGTAGCACAACTATGTTGAATTCGCTGTACGCTTAATATGTAATGAGACAGCATCATAGGCTACAGTCTTTATGATACGGTACCGTGTGCGTTCGTTTTTCGGGGTTCTCCCGTTTCCTCCCACTTTTTCATTCCACGAATTCATTTCATCATGAGCCAAAGTTGCCTAAAGGCCTTACAAATTGAATACAGAATGAATCAAATTAAAATCAGGCAAGATTTCTGCTCTAACAAGTAACCCAAAAAAGATTTTACATACAGACAAATTACCATACTACATTAGGAGATAACAATGTCGTTTCAAATGTAGTTATGTCCCTTAGACATCTCAAGTTAAGAGCAGGATAATGCAGTGGAAAGGATGTTGGAAGGTAGTTGGCCATAGCGTAGTTAGTAGGTACCATCTCGCAATTTAATGGTATGCCTGAGAAAAACTCTGGGAAAACCTTCAGGATGGTCGACCGCTGGTATCAAACCCAGGATATCCTGAATAAAAAGCCAGCGCTCTACCGGCCGTTCAGTTTGACATTGTATTTGCAAACAGTTTTAATTAAATTCCGAACATAATAATCGAGATTTTTTCTGAACTTATTTCACTCCGTCTGTATGTTCGTTCCCCTGTACTAAAACAAAGGAAATTAGTTTTAATCAGAAACATTAGAGCCTCAACTGACAGCACTCTGACCACTCTGTTACCTTACTCAGAATCGTAACATAATTCAAAAGCTCTCCGTCACTCAGGGTCAGACAACAGGACACGTGTAACTGTATACACACAAACGTTCAACCCAGGTACGTATAGAGAATTTGGTTTTGGGAGGGGTCCAAGTGCTTCCGGAGGGAAACCAAGGTGTGTCTGGGCATACGCCTGAAGTTATACTATTTTTTGTAAATTTCTGAGGGTTTTTTTGGTGGGGGGTCCGGTCCCCTGGACTAAATACGTTGCTAGTTCTACCCTTCACAATATTACAGCTTTCACAATATGAATGTCTAAAAAATGGCAGCTGCATAGTTGTGTTGTGCTTACCTTGTACTTTTTAACACAATCCGAATGTCAACACAATGATAAATGTTTGAAATTTATGTCTTACGTTATTCTATTCCAGGTTCTGATCATCACTGACGAAGCTATTAAGGAAATAGTGTTGTGATGTAAAGGTGATCCATAGCAGCAGTAGACCTAAACTTGTAAACTTCGATATTAACTTCAATTTTCTCTTTTGCCTGATATTATTATTAACTATTAGTTATGAAACGTGAATTTTCTGCAAAGGTCAAAAGCTTTGACAAACTAGTTGTTACGTGCTTTTGCGAAGTAAATACAATAAACTATTACTGAGGAGACAATCACCATATTAATATTTTCTTTATCTTATAACGTTCAAATTCGTTAACCACTGAGTCTAGAAACATGAAATAAACGTCGTTCGGAAGTCGTAACAAAGGGGAATGTAAGATTTCAGTAGAACCTCCAACACCACCATCCTCCACTTTTTCGAAGTTTCTCATGTTGCTAAGTGAAATATACAAATAAATTCTCGTAATAACAAATGCAAATCTAGGTATACCTAATGAGGTCTTAATGACGTGTGTCTACCTATCTTTCACCACTATTGTTTAATCAAAATATGTTTTTCATTTAAAGAAGACATTCATAATGGAAAGAAAATAGTACCTTTCAATTGCTGTGCAAACGACTTATTTCCACATTTTAAGTAGATATTTTTAATAAATGTGATTGAGTTTTACTATGAGTATCTATAAAATTTTCTAGATGCGAAACACAGTTGAACTGATAGTAAAGTCATATCGACCCATGTGGCTTCTAAGAATCGTGTCAGCAGCGTAAACAAACACATGAACAGTGTAGGAATCGAACAACTGAGTCCTGACAGAAGTAAGCATGCTCCACAGAAACACCGATTTTTCATGAAACAAATAAATTGGGGCGTAAAAAAATCCCGCCGTGCGGGGGGCGCAGGCTTGTCTCAGTATTAATAAAGGAAGCATCAACTGAAAGTTACTAATGGAGGTGGGGGCGTAGAGCCAGTTCGTTACGCCCCTGCAAATATATCACACAAGTGAAACATATGTAGCTATGAATTTGAAAAAGGTAAAAACTTGAGTAAAGTTGTTTAAATTTTTCCTCAGCACGTTCCTAATAAAAGATCAATTACATCTAATAGAGAATTACGCAGCATCGAAACCATCATCTTTGAAATTCTGAACTTCTCTTCCTGCATTGAATATCAATGAGTTAGTATTCTGCCGAACTGATTTCCATCTCTCAAGATCTAAAGACAAATCACCGTGCTCGACGATTTCCATAAGACTGGAAACAGTGGAAAGTAACCAAATGTAACCTATTTTTATATTTCGAACCAGATATGTCACTTATTTTCTAAATTTTATCATAAGTTTTATGATTCAAGTACAAAATAAATACTGTCTCAGTCAATTTCTTTACAGAAACGATTTTTGGACAACAGCTCAATCGTCAAGGTTAGAAGAAACAGAATTCTTAACACTCTGCCAGGGAACAAACGACCTGCTAATCATAAGAAAAAAAAGGCTAAAATAAGCACTAAAGAAACATTATGATAAGTGGTAATTTACACTTCACATCAAAACAACATAAAAATTGGTAGTAAGCAATCTGGAAAGCGCAGCTCTCGCCTTAATGAAACAATGATCATGATATCTAGTAAGAATTCTTGAGGAAGTAAATATTTCTACAATTTCTATTCTCAACGATCTATGGCTAGATTTCCTTAGCGATTTTGATTGATTTGATTTGATTTATTTGACTGATAAAGTTAAGGTTATTCAGCCTTCTCTTCCACATTGCCAGTAACATGATTAAGCATTTAACATTATACATCAATACACTTACAACTAGGATACAAACAAATACCAGGTGTATACATAAGTAGTTTCCGGTTTACCTAAGAGATGGGGCCAGCGAAAAGTACGCAGCGTATTCATTTCACACATACGTCATTTTGTTCGTCTGACATTAAACTACAAACACACAAGTTGAGTTCGCCAAACACTAGCGTCTTTGTTTTATCGTTCAGTGATCATGTCGAATTTTGTGCCTGAAAAAGAACATTTGCGGCACGCATTGATTTTCTTATTTATTCAAAAGAAAAACGCTGTTGAAAGTCATCGTGTGCTGGTAGAAACATATAGCGAACACGCTTCATCGATTAGAACATGTGAGACATGGTTTCGAAAATTTAAAAGTTGTGATTGCAATGGGCTCTGGTAGACCACAAAAGCGCGAAAACGAGCAATTGCAGGTGTTATTGGAGAATGACCCAACTCAAACTCAACAGCAATTGGCAAAAGCATTAAATGTGTCACAAGAAATAATCAGCAGACGTTTACGAGCAATGGGGAAGATCAATAAACTGGGTAAATGGATCCCACACGATTTGAATGAACGTCAAATGGAAAATCGCAAAAGTCACTCGTGAAATGCTGCTTCAACGCCATGAAAGAAAATCCTTTTTGTATCGAATTGTAACGGGTGACGAAAAATGGATTTATTTTGAAAACCCGAAGCGGAAAAGATCGTGGATTTCACCTGGCGAAGCCGGTCCTTCAACACCAAGGCCAAATAGCTTCAGCAAGAAAACCATGTTTTTTGTCTGGTAGGACCAGAGCGGTATTGTGTATTATGAACTCTTGAAGCCCGGCGAAACCGTTAATGCATAACGTTATCGGCAACAAATGATTAATTTAAATCACGCATTGATCGAAAGACGACCGGAATGGGCCCGAAGACATGGCAAAGTGATTGTGTTACACGACAATGCGCCGTCTCACACAGCAAAACCAGTGAAAGACACCTTGAAATCGCTTGGATGGGACATCCTTCTGCATCCGCCGTACTCCCCAGACCTTGCGCCATCTGACTATCACCTCTTCGCATCAATGGGGTACGCGCTCGCAGAGCAGCACTTAAGCAATTTCGAAGACGTTGGAAAATGGCTCGACGAATGGTTTGCCCCAAAAGACAAGCAGTTTTTCTGGCATGATATGCATCAATTACCTGAAAGATGGGCGAAATGTGTAGAAGCCGATGGCCAATATTTTGAATAAAACAAAATTAATTTCCCTTGAAAATTACGTGTTTTCTTTACCAAAAAAAAAAAAACGGCAAAAACTTATGCATACACCTGGTAAACATTAAAATGTCTTATTCCACACACACACACGAACGCACACACATACATACATACATGAACACTTAATATAGGTTTGAAACATATTATATACTGCCATCATATACCACAAGAACAACAAATATTAGTACATTTCTATAAGCGATAATGGGCAAGGATTCAAACTCGATTCTAACATCTTGATGTGTACCCAGTAACCAGGTACCCGACTCTAATATTCGTATCTGAGATCCAGGTACCCGGTTTTAAAATCCGGATCCGAGTACCCGGTTCCAAACGTATCCGGAACGGTAATGAGGATCCGGATCCTAGTGCCTATCCCTAATCCAAACATTGTAAACTGTTGTATTACAAACAGTTACTAGCCAAAGCAGCCGGAATATTCCTATTAAATGTTTATTTCTTAGTCTTGGATAAGTTTGTAAACTTTGCTCATACAATCGTAAGTGGACAGAGGAAACTAATTTTCTTTTCGCACAGTGTATTCCTCCGTCAAATAGTGGGCCAGAACCAAAAATTACACGAAATCTAGCCCTGATTTATACATAACTTTGTGTAATCTAGCCTCTGATTGTATTAAATGAATATACTGCCCAAACTCTCCCACTTGACACTTGACCCAACTATCTTAATTAGGGAGGAGATTTTACGTGCCACATAACCAATATGCAGAATGAACACAAACTGTGTACACTACTAGTTCCAACAAAAAACTAGTTTAGGTACACCTCGTTTTGTAATAATTTAACATTAAAACATTTTCTTTGAAACTATCCACAGCGCTTATGAAAAGTCAAGCAATGTACAGCCTATTCCAAAATGGTTGACGGCATTGATTAGACTGTTTGAGCAGAAAATTCTCTAAGTTCAAGTTCGTGTATCTTCGGGAACAGTAAACCAAAAATGACAGGTTCGAGCCCTGAAACGTAGGGTGCAACTTCGCAATTGGGAAAAAATTGTGGACATGGGGTTTTCTTCTAAGTGCAATAAGACATATTGAAATGTTGCGAAGTGCAGAAAAAAGTAGCATTCAATGAAATACGTAGTGATGCTGTATTTCGAAACCATCCATACATCTGAGCACGTAATCGTTTAGTCACCTAGGTTTCCATACGTAAAAGCACATTTGCAACGAAAGTGAAGATAGCAAATTTAGTTCTGGCATGCATAGTACAATAAACAACAGAAATGAGAGAAAACAACGGCATTTGCAACGTATATCAGAAAACACTGAAAATTCAGTCATGTTTCTTCAGAAGGAGTTCTATCAGAAAGAAATAGAGAGAAGTGTTCATATTAGCTCAGTGGTAGAGTGCGTGGCTTCTAATCGTGAGGTCTTGGGTTCGAATCCCGTCCTGGAAAATTTATTTTTATGTAATGATATATTCCTCAAAGCATGAATAATTAGATAAAATAATAATAATCAGTTTTATATGTATCCATACATTCATTTCAGGACATAATTAATTATTATGATTAAAATATCTATATAATATCGGAGAAGTGGTGGGTGTTGACAGAACGTCGCTATATCAATTGAAAGTTAAAAATAAATTAAGTAAAAGTTGTTATATCCAAAGTCGGATCAAGGTGCCATACAGCAAATTTACGAGCCCCAAAGTTCATACAAATTCAATACTCCCAAAGCTCATGATCCCCACAAACGATGAGTCACTTTAAGGGATTAAACTGTACTTTAGTAAAGAAATACTCTGAAATGCTTTTCTCAGATGGAATTGGTGACGCTTTGATCTCTCTCTCTCTTTCTGGCTTGGTAGCAAATTCTATACTTTGTCATCTGATGAAGAGAAGTTACGGTAATACATTACAAGAGCTCCTTCTGGTATATGGCGTTGTAACTTTTTAATATGGAATTTTCTTGATTAATTGGCATCTATAACTTCCAAAACCGTGTGGATAATTAAGTGTCATAAACACACGTGCAACATTATAGAAGAAAATTTTCAATGCTCTAACTTACTTACTTCGACAGTCTTTGATTTTCTGTTTCTACTCCTGCAGTTTGCGCATGTCTCAGAGTTGCTAGACAGGACATTTTTTGTGGGCTGGTAATTACCAGGAAATATTTTTTCAGAACCATTCGCACTGGCTCGTCTTATGAGAAGTTATGTGGAAACACTTCTGGTATGAATGTAAATACACAAAAGGAAATTTAATAAAAATAGTGATTTATAATTTTAAAAGAAGCCACTAAAACTAGGATGTATATAAATTCACAGAGGCAGGATGCACGGTGCGTCCGAAGCGAACTAAGCGGCTTTAGCCGGGCGATCGCAGCCCCATTTTAGCGGTGGCCATACGCAAAGGTGCTGTTTACGCAAATCGCTCGGTGTGCAAAGGGGCACGGTGCGCTCGAAGGGAGCTGGGTGGCGTTATGGGCGGGTAGGGGGGGAAAGCACACTGTTAGCGGTGGGCATACGCACAAGTGCTGTTTACTCAAAAGGGCTGTGCCGTACCGGAAGTATTTCCATGTATGCTCTGCTTAGAGAGGTGTCAGTGCGAACGTGAATTTCCGCTTCCCCCAGGTTTGTTGTTGGTAACCCTGGTATCGTGACGTCTTAGTCGTTCTCAATATTTCGTTGTGATAGAGTTGAGCAACATTTCGTTTGTGGTGAATCCCCTGGTGTGCTTATGTCAAATGCCCGATATTTTCAATGTGGACCTACTGACTAGGAAATAATTGAACTGTGTGCTAACGGGGATACTGATTCAAAAGTGTTGGATTTGTTAAAAAGTCTCTGCGTTTTACGGACTAGTAAAATATGTACGAATTGCGGAGCAGAATCTGTTTTTGTGAGAGAAAAACTAGCATTCCGCGGCCAAAATAAATACTTTTCTGCAAATACGAGGAAGAGAAAGCCATGTAGGTTTTACTCGTCGATATCTTCTGACACATGGGTAATCACATATAATACATAGGGATCACCATAGCGTTTTAAAATGTCCTCCTGAATAATATTGATTATCAGGTAAAATAACTTCTCAGAAAGACCCGGATAATAGAAAAGTAGATTCGATTGATGTAAACTATCATGCTTCACGTATATTTCTGAAGAATTGATTTGATTTTAAACCAGTTACAGAATGTAAACAAACACGAATTCAAATCAAAGACAGTTTTTATGTTCTTTAGGCTGAACAGAATTGACACCCCTTCCTTCTTTTTTTTTACTATAAGCATATGCAATGTAAACAAAACCGAAAAATATGATTCTCAAATAACTGAAGTATAATAATACTGCAAACCAAGTGACGGCTGCCTTTCACATTCGTAGTGCTAGACCAAATATCATGCTACATTCATGTACTGTTACAATGTATACGAATTTTTATTCCTACGTAAGGGGATGAGTGGATTTGCCTCTAATTTCAACTTGTTTATTTAAGAAAAGAAATTGGCTTATTCCATAACTGTGTGTGACCGTGCTTACCTTAACTGAATTTACAACTTGGTATATCTGTTTTGAAATCAAGTACTTACAATGCATAACGATATTAGTAACAAAATGTAAACAAATGCTCTGAACTTTTGACGAACAGAAGTTCAAGCATCTCTTATGAGCCTATTTTGGATTTATTTTCATAAAAGGTTCTCTTTTCTTTTACGAGAAATCCTAAGTTTTGAACTGGGAAAATATAGTTATAACACGAACAGTATTGTACACACATTGACGATTTGTTTACATCTATATTACCCGTGATGTCATGAAAACAAGGTGGCACCCTTATAAGTCACCAATGTGACGCTAGGCTATGCGCGGAATACTTTGATGTTTTGGACTGAATAGAAACATGCGTTGCCCGATATTAAGCGACTTTTCTATTTCTTCCGCTACCTCATTTTTGCTTGTTACGTATGCTCCCAAGTATTTAAATTTGTTCATTTTCTCTATGACCTCATCCCTAACTCTTATGTTTTTATTTTTTTTAATTCCCTGTGGTTAGGCTTGTTATCATGTATTTTATTTTTTCTACGTTTACCTGTAGATCTATCTCATCGCACGCTTCTACTAAGACATCGGTGTTGTTTTGTAGTGCATCTATATTGTCCCCTATTATTCTACATCATCCGCATATACGAACAGTGTATTCAAACCATTCAAT
>JAGDQP010002287.1:0-20549 GCA_022664845.1 Lepisma saccharinum | reverse complement strand
ATTGAATGGTTTGAATACACTGTTCGTATATGCGGATGATGTAGAATAATAGGGGACAATATAGATGCACTACAAAACAACACCGATGTCTTAGTAGAAGCGTGCGATGAGATAGATCTACAGGTAAACGTAGAAAAAATAAAATACATGATAACAAGCCTAACCACAGGGAATTAAAAAAAATAAAAACATAAGAGTTAGGGATGAGGTCATAGAGAAAATGAACAAATTTAAATACTTGGGAGCATACGTAACAAGCAAAAATGAGGTAGCGGAAGAAATAGAAAAGTCGCTTAATATCGGGCAACGCATGTTTCTATTCAGTCCAAAACATCAAAGTATTCCGCGCATAGCCTAGCGTCACATTGGTGACTTATAAGGGTGCCACCTTGTTTTCATGACATCACGGGTAATATAGATGTAAACAAATCGTCAATGTGTGTACAATACTGTTCGTGTTATAACTATATTTTCCCAGTTCAAAACTTAGGATTTCTCGTAAAAGAAAAGAGAACCTTTTATGAAAATAAATCCAAAATAGGCTCATAAGAGATGCTTGAACTTCTGTTCGTCAAAAGTTCAGAGCATTTGTTTACATTTTGTTACTAATATCGTTATGCATTGTAAGTACTTGATTTCAAAACAGATATACCAAGTTGTAAATTCAGTTAAGGTAAGCACGGTCACACACAGTTATGGAATAAGCCAATTTCTTTTCTTAAATAAACAAGTTGAAATTAGAGGCAAATCCACTCATCCCCTTACGTAGGAATAAAAATTCGTATACATTGTAACAGTACATGAATGTAGCATGATATTTGGTTTGCAGTATTATTATACTTCAGTTATTTGAGAATCATATTTTTCGGTTTTGTTTACATTGCATATGCTTACAGTAAAAAAAGAAGGAAGGGGTGTCAATTCTGTTCAGCCTAAAGAACATAAAAACTGTCTTTGATTTGAATTCGTGTTTGTTTACATTCTGTAACTGGTTTAAAATCAAATCAATTCTTCAGAAATATACGTGAAGCATGATAGTTTACATCAACCTAACCTATTTTTCCATTATGCGGGTTTTTCTGAGAAGTTATTTTACCTAATAATCAATATGATTCAGGAGGACATTAAAACGCTATGGTGATCCCTATGTATTATATGTGAACACCTTACACTGTCTCAAGCCAGCGGAAGCTTGAAATCAATTTCAAGTAAAGATTGAGAGGGGTCGTTCTGAATCATATCATCTTTTGTGTTTCTGAAATCTATATTTGTTATTGAAAAAAATCATAATATTTACAAGAACATTTTTAACTATACTTCTTCACAAAATACAACACAATAACATACAGCAGGAATCCAGTTTGGTAGCTTCTTCTATGATCAATCTATTTTGCAATACTAATACTTCGAGTGATTTTCTTAATTTCTTGTTATACTAATAGTACTGAAAAACAAAGTCTAATCTAAAAATTTAGTTTAATTCCAGAATTCCTTTCAATCGAAGAACTATAGAACTTTCTTTACTTTGTGAGTGAAATGCTGAAGTGAATTAGAATCCGAAAACAAACCCTTATTAAACTTTATACATGTTTCGTTTATAATGCTTTTGAATACAATGTTTTGGGCAAGTGACGACGAGTACGATAAGAAGAGTAAGTACTTGTCTTTTCTTTTCTAAATTTATATTTTGATTCGTCTAACCTAGCTTGGGTTAAAATGACCTATATTGTAATTTCGTACTCATTATGATTCGTGTTGACTTGTTAAATCTAACCTGACTTTTATGACCAGATTTTACCTAACCTGAATTTTATGGCCAAATTATACGTAACCTGAGTTTTTTCTAACTTAGTTGAACTTGACTTAAGTAAACCTGACTTGTTTAACTTGACTGGAGGGAACCTGACTCCTAATCTGATTTGTTTAACTTGACTGTAGTGAACCTGACTCCTAACCTGACTTGTTTTGCTTTCTGAAAAAAGCCTAATGGTACTGATTAATATCATCGATGCATTGGAATTCTATTCATTACAATAATATCATATTTTTTATAACCTTCAATTTATTTCTTTTTAATAAGAACGATAGTTATTTAATTTATTTAAGTTTTTATCATTATTTACATATGATATTTCAATTATTGTGAATATCGTATCCAGAGTGCTTTCTAGAGTTTAAGGTTTTAGTTTTCAGGTATTCTAGGCATTTATTAAGTATTTCAAGTAAATATAACTATCGCTTACCAATCTTTATTTTATTTTAAAAAAATAATTGAAAACTTACCCACGTTGTTTCAATTTGTAAAATACAACTGAGTTAATGGTTCACAACTATAGTGTATAACGTTTAACATTATAACAAATATGTGATTTCAATCAAATTTTAGTATTGTTTACATACATGCTATTTGTAAGAAAGATTCACTTCAAAATATTCAGTTTTCATTCCGATTTTCGAAAAAAGAAAAACAAGAAATCATTTGTTCATTGAATCCTATTTTGTATTTATTATTATTATTAGAACTTTTTAACTCGTGATCCGATCATAACTTTACATTTATATTTTAATTTAATTTTCGCGATTGATTTAGATTTTTTTAAATTAAAAATTCTTTTCTTTTCACATTTAATTCCGAATCCATTCAAATTTTCCATTCAAATTCCAAACGCTTTTCGGTTGCAATGTACAAGCCTCCGAAATCATTCCACGATCGTCCCTATTGCATTTTCCCAAAAGACAACGGTAACGGTTTTAGAGATTCTTCCAGATTGATTTTTTCAGTCATTGAGTTCGAATTATTTTTGGAATCTTTTACCAAATTGGGATTTTGATCATTCTCAAAATGCTCATTGTTGTCCTTCGACCATTTTTTATTTTTTCCTTACATTCATCAATAGAAACAAATCTACGTTCTTAGGTTCTTAGGTTTTTAACTTTCTTGTCCAGCAAGTAAAAGTTGATTCAATGATTCGCGTAATCATATCACCTGCTATTAGAATATTTCATTGTTCATACGATAATTGCTTTTGGGGAAGAAAATAAAGAAAAAAAAATATTTCATCAAATTGATAACGTGTCAAATTTGTAAAATGATTTACTTAATTTTCAGATTCGGTATTTATTTAAGCAATCTATTTCATTCATATTTCTCCAGATTTTATCAATGAAGGATATATTTAACTAAAAACTTAGAATTATTTCAGTATCGAGTTATAACATTATTCTTACATCATTATTTATTTATTTTAGCTACTTTTGTTTATTAGAGTGTTCGTGAGACCTAAATATGGAATACTTTGTACTCAATATTACAAAACTTTACCTGTTATTAGTATTATAGGATAACTTCCGCATATCGCTATTACTTTTTAACTCAGCCTTATTTTTCGTAGGTCATTCCAACAAAATTTAATTAATTAAATTGATTTTACGTGTATATATAACATAAACATAAACAACAGTAAGTCATGTATTACTGTATCCATTGTGTATTCGGTACAAATATGATTTAGGTGCACCATTATATTTTTCGGTATAGATATACTTTAGGTACATCAGATATACATGGGTATACAGGGGTTGGACAAAAAAATCTAAAACTTTTGAAAAAGTGTGAAAATCATACCTAGTATGGTGTGGGGCCTCCTTTTGCGTCCAAAACAGCTTGGATCCGACTTGGAATGGACGTATACAGCTCCTGAATCGTGGTGTGCAATGTTGTACCATTCTTCCTCCAAAACATGTTCCAGTTCCTTAAGAGATGATGGTGGAGGGTAATGAGACCGAACACGCCTTTCTAACACAGACCACAATGGCTCAATGATGTTCGGATCTGGTGATTGTGGGACCCAGGAGAGGTGTGATAGCTCCTGGTCATGCTCCTCAAACCATGATTGCACCGTTTTTGCAGCGTGACAGGGTGCCAAATCATCTTTGTAGATGCCATCACCATCCAGGAACAATGTGTGGGCCATGGGTAGAACCTGGTCCCCCAAAATGGCCTCATACGCCTTAGCATTCATCATTCCATGCAGGGCTATGATGGGACCTGCAGAAAACCACGATATCACTGCCCATACTGTAACAGAACCACCCCCATGCTTTACAGTTGGGCGCAGACAGTCTGGATCATAGGCCTGCGACGGTGTTCTCCATACGTAAACACGACCGGTTGATGGAAACAAGGTGTAGGTCGATTCATCGGAATACATTACGTGTTTCCACTGATCAAGCGTCCACTCCTTGTGGTCCTTGCACCACTGGATACGCCGCTTCGCATTTACTGCTGTGGCCAGAGGTTTGGCGATCGCGGCCCTGCCATGAATTTTCATTTTATGAAGTTCCCGTCGCACTGTTTTTGATGAAACCGGGTTCTGTAGGCCGGAATTGAGTTCAGACGTAATTTTCATTGCAGTGGTCTGCTTTTTAGCTGCTACAATCCGTTTTAATGCCCTCCTGTCCCTATCGGACAGAATTGTCTTTCGACCACTGTTGTGCTTTGCAGACGTTGTTTGCAAATGCATTGTGTATGCCCTCGGGACATTGGACACAGTGCCTGTCGATATCCCCACAATGGTCGCCACTGTTGTCACTGAAGCTCCAACCAGACGGGCACCAACGATCATGCCTCTTTGGAAGTCTGTCAGTTCGCCCATTTTACCGCACCACTTGCACACCACGACACTCACAGGTGAACTGGGTACTGCTGACGGAAGAGGAAGGCCCACATGACACATTAGAAACAAAACACGATCGGCAACCGCAACACGTGGTGTACAGTGGCGGGCCACACTTACGTGTCCTGTATGACGTGTTTTTAGATTTTTTGTCCAACCCCTGTATATACAGTTTACTTTCGCCATAATTTATTAATAACTTTTATTACATAAATATAAAATATTTACTAGGTGTACATCTAGTTTACTTGCGCCATGCGTCCATGGCCAATTATTTAATTCAAGTATCGTTTTATTTCAACTGTTTTTCATATTTAGTTATACAGGGTAGTCAGAAAGTGTGGAAACACCCTAATATTTGTTAAACGCTGAAACATAGAACCAACGTAACAGTGTAGGTGGGGACTAGGGATGGGTCCAAATGTTGCAGGACACATTAGAATGACGTCCGCCATCTTGAAATCCGCTATCTTGAATCTGACGAAATAATCTGAAATGGAAACCATAGCATGTGATATATCACCTTAATAGCAAATGTTTGTAGAAATTGAGTGGTGTTGTTATTTGTGCTCTAACGCTAACCGTTCCGAAGTTATGACTGTTGTTGTCTTATTTACCCTATCAAAGAGCTTCGTCGTATGCCAAGGACCATGCACTGTTACAGGACGTGTTGAATGTGTGCACCATTCCGGTCGATTGTCAGCTGCATTCGCAGCTCCCACTCACGCAAAACCTTGCGCAAAGTGTCGGCTGTAATGTTGGAGCATACGTCCACAATTCGTTCCTTCAGGTGATCAACACCCCTAATTTTCACAGCATACACAACAGATTTCACATGACCCCACAGGTAGTAGTCCAGCGGAGTTAAGTCAGGAGAACGGGGTGGCCATTCCACAGCATCTCGCCGACCAATCCACGCATTAGGAAAGTGCTGATCCAGGTACACACGGACACAGGTGCCGTAATGGGGAGGGGCGCCATCGTGCTGGTAAAACGTATGAAATGACCCATTCTCCGACAGCAGTGATGGCAAGATGTCGTGTTCTGACATGCGACGATATTCTAACGCTGTTAGTGTCCCGTCGATGAAGAATGGACCCACAATGCGAGTGCCCCACACGCCACATCACACCATTACCTTGCCGGGAACACCACAGTTCTTGCTTCGTCTGTCGCCGTGCATGGCCTACCAGTCTTGGGACGATCTGCCACTGATCCGGTTTCTTGGAATTTCTTCAGCAGTTTAGACGTAGTACCATTACTGATGGGAGTCCTTTCCGGATGACGGCGGTAAAAATCGTCTGCAATAACCCTGGTGCTTCGTTCCCCAGAGATCAGCACGACCTCAATGCGCTCTGCAAGCGTCAACGCCATCTTTTGCTAGTACGTCACCTGCAACGATACGAGGAAACAAAGTCAGAACTTCGTAATGGTTAGCGTTAGAGCAAAAATAATAACACCATTCAATTGCTACGAAATTTTGCTATTAAAATGTTATATGACATTGTATGGCTTTCATTTAAGATTATTTCGTCAGATTCAAGATGGCGGATTTCAAGATGGCGGACGTCGTTCTAATGTGTCCTGAAACATTTGACAGCATCCCTAGTCCCCACCTACACTGTTACTTTGGTTCTATTTTTCAGCGTTTAACAAATATTAGGGTGTTTCCACACTTTCTCAGCACCCTGTATTTACAATTCAACTTAGTTTGTTATCTTATACTTTACTACTTTTACCATCGTTGGTTAACTTTAGTTTATGTCATCCATACAATATGCGTTTATATTGAAATATACATGATTCATTCGTTCTTTATCGAAATGTAAAATTCAATATTTTACATGATTATACTACAATACTTTTAATTTTACGTTAAATTTGCTTTAATAATTTTTTCTTTTACATTTTACGTTTTTTACTTGAACATAAAATAAATTTAGTTCTCACTTTCCGTTTCTAGTTTCCGCTTTTAGTTTATATTGAATTAAATTCCCTTTTAGCTTGAGTTACATCCAATATAGATACAAAGCAGATTCAATTTAATCGAAGCAATTTGCGTGCAAGAGTATTAGTGTGTAAAATAAATTACAGTTTCGATCAGCTGTCTTCAAATCTACAACTAAAGAATACAAGGCGTACCACTCTCATGAAAGTTCAACCAGAAGCAGATTCAAACCGGTATCTCGTCAGAACAAACATGATTATTAGCACTTTCATGTCAGAGTATTCATTATCATCAACCGAGCTGATACTTACATTAGAACACTATACTTTATTGCTAGATACAATAACATTTGAATCTTCTACTAGATATATTGGAGAGTTAGAATTATTTTAGGTTTATTATGTTACATGTTACACTTTATTGTTGATCTTTTCAGGATTTTTCGTAAACTTCATATATCAAATGTATCGACTTTTCTGACATAGCGTTTGTACAAGTACTCAAGGCGATATGAATTATTGTTAACTTTCCCCAAAACAGTTCCATTAATAGTGTACTTGAAACCATAGATTTTGAAATATTTTTCTTGAGAATTAAACAAGTTTCATTCTTTCGAAAACTGAACGTTTTATCTTTTTTTCGAACGATTTTCGTCGTTTTTCGTAATGTTGATAAATATTGGTGTATCCCTCTTTTCGAGCTTTTTCTATAGCTTTTACTCTATCATAATTGGATAGGTATTCGTGCGGTAGTTCTAGCGTATGATCTAAATCTAGTTTCGGTTCAAATCCCCATTGAAGCTTAAATGGTGAAAACTTCATTATGTTATGTTGGCTAGAATTCAACTGCATTGCGATAGTTTGAAGACATGAATTTCAATTATTTACATCTTTGTTTACAACGTGTTTCAATGCTTCCTGTATTTTGTGGTTACATTTTTCAGCTAAACCACAAGTATAATGGACATCCGTATTTGCGAATTTAAACTGAATTCCTAGTCTGAGCAACTTCTTTAATTATTTTACCTTCGTGACTCCAGAGTCTATCTGACAGTAAATATTTGGGAATTCCAAATCTTAAAATTACGCTGTTGTACAGTGCGTCTGTTATACATTCTGATGTTAACAAATCTTAAAATTATGCTGTTATACAGTGCGTTTGCTATATATTCTGCTGTTAAGTCCTTTATTGGTTCAGCAATGAGAAATCTAGTTGCTAAATCACATACGACTAGAATATATTTGAAGCAGCCTTTCACCGTTTTTTGGAGGGATTCCAATTTCGTCTCCTACTAAAAATTCAAAAGGTGAGCTTTCAGAAAAAGTTTGAGGACCAATCTTTAGTTTCTGACTGTTAAGTTTATGGATAAGACAGTTTTGACAATTCTTAGTCTTTTCGCTTATACAACGCTTCAAATTCGGTAAATAGATCTTTTGTTATCCATGGCTTACGTTTTTCCATAAAGAAATGTCCTGCTAATTCAGAACATTGTATTTGATGGAAAATTTGATCTCGTATGGAGTAAGGGATACAAAGCAAGTATTTCAATTGGTTAGCAAATTGATGCCTGCGATATAATTTTCCGTTAGATAATTCCTAATGACTTGCAGTTCCTTCGGTATTTACATCGGTTTGTTCACCTGTTTCTAGATACCTATATATGTGACCGAAAAACATGTCTTCCCTTGGTAAAGCGCGAGATCGTTTTCATCCGCTATAACTAAATTACATTCAAGATGTTCTATTTTGAAATCCTCTTACTCTGGTGGTGTTTTAGTTTCTCTGCTCAGGTAATCAGCCGGGTTTCTAGTTGATGGAACATGAACTATGTCATAGTTATATTCTGATACAGCGAGACTCCACCTAACTAGTTTGCTAGGAAACTTCTTTGCTGTTCTTAAATATAATAACGATCTATTATCAACACATTGCTTGAATTTTCGGCCTATTAGATAAAAAGACATGGCTTTTAAAACTGAAATAACAGCTAGTAATTCTTGTTCTATGATTGTATACAATGGTCTCAATAGCCTTGAATAGAAGCTAATTGGGTACCAGTCTTCGGATTCTTCTCTATCTTTTTGCATCAGAATTCATGAAATTGCTTACGTTAATGCATGTGTGTAGACACATAACGGTTTTGAAGCGCAGTAGGATTTTATTATGGGAGCATTCATCAAGATATCCTTTAATTTAATGAACGCATCTTGTTTTTATAGTTTTCAAACAAAATTTTGTTCTTGCCAATTAACATTTGTTATGGTTCAGTGAGTAGGATATAATCTTTCCAAAATTTTCAAACGTAATTGCACATACCTAAGAAAGTACGTAATTGTTTTGTTGTTTTTGGAGCTTCAAACGTCGAAATAGAATTGATAATTCTATCGTTGATAGTAAACTCCTGCTTCCCGATTCTATGACCAAGTGCCAAAAGACTATGTTGCATAAGAATTGTCTTCTCTAACGAGAGAAGAAGCATTCTGTAATCGTTGAAAAAGTTGTTCCAAAACTTTTGGAATCTCATCCTCATTATCCCTATAAATGAAAATTTCATTCATATAGTAGAACAAGCTCTGTGGAGCTAGATTACCCAGGTTAGTGCTAATATAAAGTTAAAAGATCTCGGGGCATTTCAATAGCCCTGGGGCAGTACTTTAAACCTAGAAGTCCGTAAATTTGATAAAATAAACGATGTACAATCACGTGATTCTTCCATAATTGGAATACAATAATATGCCCTCTTCAGATCAAGCTGACAATACCATAGGCTGCGTGAGATACTAGTCAAAATATCATGCACACTAGGGAATGCTGTTGTTTGTAGTACAGATTTACTATTCAATCCTCTCAGATCCAGAAGGAAACTGGTATTCCTCATTTGGTTTCTTTATATAAACGCTGGCGAATTTTACGCGCTTTCAGTGGGTTCGATAACATCTTTTTCAAGCAAAAGATTGATTTGTTCTTGAATGTGTGGACAATTGGGTAAGCAGGTTGGGTAAGCAATTGGGTAAGCAGGTTTTCTAAAAGGATTCCTAGTCGTGAGCTCTAAGTGATGTTCATAATTTCGCACTCTACCTACCCTTGTCTTTTTCCAGGCGAAAACGTTCGAGTGTTCATAACAAAGTTGCAAAATTTTAGCTCTGGTTTGAGGCATTGATTCTATACCAATTTTAATTTTGTCCGGATCGAAAAGCTTTCTGTCCTCTTCTAAAACGGGCTGATCTACGTCCAGGTCATTTTGAACAATGTGCAGATGGACTATATACATCCTCAGCCTTACCACTTTCTATCATTTTTGGGATAGTGATTATATGTTCAAAAACATTTGTTACCTCTACTATTTTTCAGTAGGTGACACAATACATCTATGAACCATAATTCCGTACTTATCAAAATGTTTTTACATGGCCCTAAAATTTGTTCTACTCCTGATCTTGGGTTCACAACTTGCAATTTTAGAATTATTTTAGATCTAGGATGACAACAAACACTTTCTGAAATGACAAATTTCGGATATTTTGCTTGATCAATTAAGTAATTTACTTTCTCTGATACTACAAATACATCGTTTGGGTTAGCCACAAACTTTGACGGCGGTTTACCATAGCGTTTTAATGTTAGCATCCTTTTTTCGAAATCCTCAGTTCCACCATGCGGAATCAATAAATCGTTTCCAATTAACATAGTGTTGTTTGCAAAATTATCTACTATTCGAAATGAGTGATGGAAAGATTTCCTTTGTAGTTGAAACTTAACTCTAGCTACTTGACCTAAAGTTAACTCCGTTTGAGTGATTCCTCGTATTTTGGTATCACTGTTTATAATTTTATCATTATTTTTCAACACACTTCTGTCATATTCGACTAATCTGCGATGCCGTATCAATGATCATATTGTCCCGGCATTGGAGAGGACATTTTATGATTTTATGATAGGTTGCAGCTTGGCCTCTGTCAACCAAGCTCTTGTTAGTTTAAACATTGTGCTCCACTTGGTTTCAAACATGCGTCTTTAGTATGATTTGCCAGACCACAATTTGTGCAATACAACGTAACCGTCGGGGTTACTTTTACTTTTTGTATTTCCGGATCTTCGTACTGGAGTCCTGGGACTGGTGTTAACCTGTTGTGTTCGTTGTTGGTAACGAAATTCTTGATTGTACCCTTGCTGTATGGGGTATTGATAGTTACCTACATACTGAGGAGGATATGCGTCCTGATAATTTCGGGCATAGCCACCAATACAATAATTACCTCTGTTATATTGACTGTTAGTGTACACTATTAAGCGTCCACGATAACCACCACGAGCGTTATTACCCTAATAATTTCGTCTGTTTTGTTGGAAATTACCTCTGTTATTATTGAAGTAATTGTTATAACTATCTCTTCTTGAATTTCCACGATATTGTTGGCACTGATCCTAGTGAAAGATTGTGTAATTGCCTCTTTAAATTTCTTGTATGACAAGGCGTTGAGGTTTTTCTTTTCTATGCGCAATTGGAGCCAATTTTGACGCCTGTAAACATGCTTGGAAACATCAATATTAATTTTTCATCATCCCAACCTATTTGGGTTCTTAATCCTAACCCATCGTAAAGCTTCAGAAATTCTTCTATAGAATCTTTTTCTACATCAAATTTAGGCGTTGGTAACGTGTGGTGGTTTACTGTCACATAGTTATTGACCAGTGGCGGTGGAGGAGGAGGATTCATTTTTGCAGTGAGTGCTACCTGACGAGTAAAATGTTGACGAGGAGCAACCTCCTTTGTTTCTTATTCTTACTCCGAGGATTACTGACCGCAGTAGCAAGGTTAAATAAGGTGTCAAGTGTCAAATAACTCATCAGCCAATTCATCGTATATTTTCTGCTTTGACATTTCATGATTAATAATCTATTCCGGTTATGTTACAAAGCTAAATGCAGTAATGATTAAATAAAGATATATTATTGTTTTTACCTAACACCAAATCTTTACCACGAATAAATACACAGGTATGTTCAAACTTCAAACAAAATTCTGATACCTGTTAACATCGAACAAATGGTGTGATGATAACATAAACATTGGCCCTAATCCTAATATTCGCAAAAATAAATATAAACAATTCAAACATTAAACGTACAAGAAAAGAAGAAAAGGGTCTGTTGACGATACTGACTTCCAGCATCTTGAATATTTGAGAACTCGAAATTAAACTAAAAGATTCGGAAATGGGAAAATTGATACTGCTTTAAATTGAATTTAAAGGGCCAAAAACATTTCCACCATGTTCACGTCCATCTTGGGCGTGTTTCTTGATCTAATTAATTTCGGTACTGGGACTGCATCAAGGCTGTATTTTCTTAAAACACATTTCGAGCTACAGACGATAGAGCAATTAACTGTTGCTAGAAGCCTTAGAGAAGCAGACTCCCGAATTCTAGAAGGTACCTTGAAAGCGATTCCTTTAATCATTTACAAGTTAAGTTATTTCAGAACTCGGCGACTGGCGACAAACGCTGTTAGGACCAATAGTTACCCTAGGTGGTATTGAAATCAAATAATGACAATTCAGATTAAATACAAACACCTTTCGAGAGCGTGTAAGTTTGGCAAAGTACAACAATCGGAATAGTAAATACAAAATGCAAATAATAGCCAAGGCTTTGCAAGGTGAGGAATTAAGTGTCAGTCAACCACGGAAATTATCAGCTACAATTCAAAGTGACAAGTTTGCTTACTTGGACCATGCTGTCGTCTTCGATGTGTCTAATGTGAAAATTAAGATCGAAGTCTGGGCTGAGTGTTTGACAACACTTCTATTTAAAGGTTCCTGCCCGTAACGAAGCAGGTTGCAATAACCTCGGTCATTTACTTAAAAACGTCACAACAATCGATTATACATCACAATGAGTTGTAACTTTTACTTTCCCTGGTTTACGAAATCAAGTAGTTTCTTTCACTATATGCAAGTCCCGAAAATCTGCCTAAGATACACGTTCTCTGTCGTTGCTATTTTATTTCCGAGTTTACATTCTTTGAATAGTATAACACTTACAAATTATGATGCTTTTCTTTCCTTTCTTATTATTTTTTGATCCATGCTTTCTTTCCATATTATGAATTTATATTTGAAATACAAAGTACAATGAATTAATTTTGAAAAATCGAGTTTTGAAAAAGAAAATAATATATTCAGCTGTTTATAATAATTATTGGAGTTTATTTAACTCACAGATAAATACGGATAGTAAATATAATTTTGATCCTCATCTGCCCAAAATTTCTAAACAATAAAGGCACATATTAGAATAACAAATCACAAAAAAACAAGATGCTATAGAAGGTTTAAAAGTAACATCGTCGGGAAGTCCTGACAGGCTTTCCCAATGGTGTGTACCTCATTTAAACAAACATTGATTCCAATTCTCCAAACGGTATACAAATACATTTGGAATAATCTAAAATGTCAGGAAAACTTTTCTTATATGAGAGGTGTTCTGGTTGGCAAACATCAAGCTAACGGTGAAGTGAATAAATATAGATTGATTTCATTATTGAATTGTGTTTTATTTTTTTATATATAAAATTCTGGCCAAGCGAGTAACAAATACTATTCCTAAAATTATGTCTGACGCACAAGGTGAAATTTCCGGTAGAATGGATGCCATTACTATGCTTTTGCAAATAAGAGAGCACATTATATTTGCTCAAGGGCTAGAGGTACCTTATGCACTTATGACTGCTGATATGCAAAACGTATTTGAAAAAAGAAACGATTTTTTACGAGCCACGTTAAGACACTTTAAATTACCTACTAACTTCCTAAATGTAATAACATTATTGTAAAGAAATAGGAAATTCTCGGTACATATAAATAGGAGAAATTTAAAACCTTTTCCGATGACAAATGGCTGGAGCAAAGGAATTCCATTTCTAGTATTTTCTTTAGTTTGTGTGTCACTCCTTTAATATTACGAAGAGAAGCTAAAATTTCAGGTCTACATTTCCAGAACATAAACTTTAAAAGTGCAGTTTACATAGATGACGCCAGTATAGTTATTACTTCTCGCAGGATCTAATAAATATAACTAAAGTACTAGAAGATTACGGACGATTTTCATGTATACAAATGAATAAAACAAAATAATGGTTTTAAATCCAGAATACCAGCAACATTATTAAGGTCTTGGTAATATAGTAAACCATATCAAAATATGAGGCATTGATTTATATAGACAATTTATGGATACAATTAAAGTCAATGAACGAAGACTGTTGGGAGTCACGGTGCATGAATTAATAAAATACCAATATTCTTTTGAATTTTTAATATCACGAGGGAGGTTTGTAAATTGTTTTATTGTAAGTAAATGGATATACTTGTTACAACTTTCTTCCCGTTCTAATATAATATTTGCACAATTAAATAAATTCATAGGCTACTTTATATGGAAAGGACATATACTGAAGGCGGCTAGGCCCACTCTATACCTACCCACGTCACAAGGTGGGTTAAATTTAAAACACTTAAAGTTGCAAGGTGACACGTTGCGACTACATCGAACCATTGTAATGTTACGATCTTCGCTTCCCTCGCTTGCAAAATGCGTATATCGTTCGTTACTGGATTCAATTTGTACTACTTCACCGATAAACATTCAAAAGTGGTATTAAAAATACCATACTTATCAGATATCTTTCTTATACTTACTCATGCAATAATTGGTCAAATTCGTATAATGGATATAAACGTTCGACAATTGTATCAATTCCTACTGGAAAAAATAAATATACAACATCTCAATATGCACTACAGTATCCCTATATTTAATGGGAAATAGTATGGACAATCTTAAAAGATTTAATTGGAGATCCGAGGTTGCACAATGTATTTTCAAACTATATATAACACAGTAAATTGTAAAGAGATACATTATGAAAAAGGTATAAGTGTCGAAGCGAAATATGCCAAATATCAACGAATGGACACCCTGTATTATAGAATGTGTGAACTTAGCATATAGAATAAACATATACAAATTTTAGAACGTATTACGAGAGATACGTATAAACATAAAAAGTATATACAATTTGTAATATACTCAGAGTTTAAATATTTTCTTCCAACTCGTCGTAAATTCCTGACGTGGTTTACGGCTCAAACTCTACAAATGTTCTTAATAGAAAGACAGCAAATTACTGTCGATGAATATGTTTACCAAATGCAGGCTCGATTCTTCACATTACCTGCCTATGAAATAATAAAATTTTACGCACATTATATAAGAGCTGTAACATAAAAATAAATTAAATTAGTATAGTTTTGATGACTCAAGTAAGAAAATGTGTAAACTTGGGAATAGGAAATGAAGCCAGATCAGAATGTAAAAGTATTGAAACTATATAATTTAACTGTTGTTTTTCAATAATTGTATATTTATATCTCCTCAACTTGCACACTACAAGTTAGAGGCAATGTTATAAGTGCACTTTGTTATGAGTTTAATGCACTGTATTATGCATTTTGAAGTAATATATCCATGTATATATATATTAAAAAAATAAAAAAGTGGTAGAGCGCGAGATTACTAATAGTCAGGTCTTGAGTTCAAATCCAAAGGAGACCTTTTCTTTTTCTTTATTAGAAGAATTCTACCAAAATATGATGCAAGGAGTGGTTGCTACGAAAAATATTTTCAGAAAACTTTAGATAGCCCTAAAAAGGGGTGTTTTGGGAGTTGGAGTGGAGGACACTAATTTTGTGTCCAAGACCCTTCTGCATTTATTACACGTTCCGTTCTCTTGAGCATGGAATCTATTAGATGGCTGACAAATCTATCTCCTTCCCCTACCTCCAGCAATGCCTCGGAAACAAGGTCCCACAGGTCATACCGACTTCTTGGTGGATTTGCCTCAGGCCAACTGTCCCTTAGAGTACGCTTCACCTCTGCTCACATATTTTCCATGGGATTGAGGCCTGCTCCATAAGGCTGTCAGTCAATTAAATCAATCTCAGGCTACCCAGCGAACCATTCCTGAACCACACGGGAAGTATGTGTTGGAGACTGGTCTTGCTGGAACTGAATAAAACCATGAGGTTGAAGTACTGATGGCACCATGATATTATTCATGATGTGTAAGTATTGAGCACTGTCCAGGCGCACTTCAATTCTGTGTAGCTGCCCTGCACTGCGATCGGAAATCCAACCCCAACATGAAATAGATACACGACCACTGCGATTGCAAGCAGACACATATCCAGGGTTATATCGAGTGTCCTGTTGCTCTGTTACAGGCTTGCCCTGTTACGAAAACAGCAGACAGAAATAAATCCAATTTAATCTTCCTTATCAAAAATTCCCAACGAATAAAATGGCCCACTTATTGAGAATCAATATGTTTGTGTTTTAATCTTGGCAACAGTTCTCTAGTTGTAAACGTAGCTCGTGGTTAAAACCTTTGCTTTCTAAACCAATACTACACAAACGTGGGTTCGAGCCCTGATCAGGTCAAGTATTTTTCCTACTAGTTAATAAGAAAATAATAACTTCTCTTCATCAGATGACAAACGTATATAATTTGCCAGCAAGAGAGAGCGAGAAAGAGAGAGAGAGAGAGAGAGAGAGAGAGAGAGAGAAGCATTTCAGACCCATAGAAAGAGCTTCTGTCTTCTTTACTGAAGAACAGTTTAGTATCTTAGTGACTCATCGTTCGTGGGGATCATGGGCTTGGGGGTAATTGAATTTGTATGAATTTTATGGAAAGTGAATTTGCTGTATGGTACCTTGACCCGAATTTGGATATAACATTTACTTAATTTGTATTTAACGTTCAATTACAATGTACCGAAGTTCTGTCAACACTCGCCACTTCTCTAATGTTATATTTTAAACAATATTTTAAATAATTACTTATGTTCTGAAATGCTTGTATGGATACATATAAAACAGATTATTATTATTATTATTTTATCTAATTATTCATGCTTTGAGGAATATATCATTACATAAAATAAATTTTCCAGAACGGGATTCGAACCCACGACCTCACGACTAGAAGCTATGCGCTCTACCACTTTTTAAAATTATTTATTCTATAGTAACAAAGTAATACATAACACTTTACAAATCTCTCCTAAGGAAGTACTGAAACAAATATAACAACTTTATTAATATACTGCCTTATCATAATTAGCATAGCTCTTGTTTCTTCTCCTTATCGGTATTTGATTAAAAGTTAGTTTCAAGTAATCAATATACCACTGCGCGTCACTACTTTCTTTATTTCTTTTGACAAAATGTAAAGTTTGAGCCGATATCCATGTTAAGAATTTCCGTCTAGCCGGCGGAAAATATCTAAATATAGGGCGTTGAAAAACGCTTCTTACATCAATTTGTGTCATTTGATATCGCGTTATTCTTTTTATTATTTGAGAGAATTTCTCCCATATTTTACGTTGTTTATGGCATTCAAAGAGAGAATGATATAATATATCTGCACAACTACATTTCTCACATTGGTCAAATTGACTAATACCTTTTTTATACAAGTTTTCCCCATAAGGTTCTAAATTGTACACTTGCCAGAATATCCTATTATGAAGAATAGGATTAAATTTGAGGTTATTTAAATTTCCACATATGTGGTCCCAGTCTTCCTTAGTATCAATATTTAACGGATTATTGTAATTATTATTTCTATTTGGAAGATACATATACATTTTCTTCACTCTCCATGTATCTATTTGTATATGGTTGATAAGCGCATACATGATTTCTATGATGATCTGATTAAAGGGAAACATCGGTTCCCAAATTGATCTTTACCACTGAGCTAACATGAACACCTTTATCTATATCTTTCTGATAGAACTCCTTCTGAAGAAACATGACTGAATTTTCGGTGTTGAAGACAATGAAATTTATATACGTTGCAAATGCTGTTGCTTTTTTCTCCTTTCTCTTGTTTATCGTACTATGAATGCGAAAACTAAATTTGCTGTCTTCACTTTCGTTGCAAATGTGGTTTTTTATGTATGGAAACGTAGGTGACAAAACGATCACGTGTTCAGATGTATGGATGGTTTCGAAATACTGTATCATTACTTATTTTCATTAATGTTACTTTTCTCTACGCTTAAAAACATTTCAACGTATCTTATTGCACTTAAAAGAAGAAACAAACATCTTCACATTTTTTCCCGATTGCGAAGGTTAATCCCTTCTTCCAGGGCTCAAATCTGGCATCTTTAGTTTACTGTTTCCGAAGATACTCGAAGTTGGACTTAGAGAATTTTCAGCTGAAAATTGCCGTAATCAATGCGGTCATCCTTTTTGGAATAGGGTGTGCGTACGCAAGATTTTTTTCAGCTCTTCTCGCAGGGCTAGGCAGCCATATTGCAACTCACTTGGAAACATTTCCGGTAGGAATATCCCACTCTCGCTTATCCTGAACGATAAGTAACAGCGAGAAGCGCTCAACCCAGCAGCTGCAGTTTAGTCTTGTGGTCAAGACGTTGGAAAGCTGATCTACAGGTCCAGGATTCAGATCCTGGCGTTGACTTTTAATGTATTATTTAAAAAAGAAAATTAATGTTTTTTTCGTTTTTTATGTATGGAAATTTAATAACAGTTGTGATTTACAATTTTAAAAGATGCCACTAAAAACTAGGATGTATATAAACCCACCATTGCAGGATGTAAGGGGGGAAGGTGCGTCCGAAGGGAGCTGGAAGGCGTTAGCTGCCCCCTGTTAGCGGTGGGTATACGCAAAAGTACTGTTTACTCAAAAGTTCTGTTTAGGCAAAAGTTCTGTGCCCTACCGGAAGTCGCGAAAATGGTTGCCCAGCCCTGCGCGTCGAGCTGAAAAAAGAATCTTCATGCGTATCTCGTACATTCACAAAATTGATACTAAGTTTCAGCAACCACTTTCTATCATTACAGGAATTCAACTGACGAGGCTGCTACTAACTTATTCACTTGTCCTTCACTCGCAAGAAGTCAGTCCAATTCCTTCCCGTCTTTCCAGGACCAGCGTAATCTCTCGTACCGCGAAAACTCTCCTGGCTTTGCCCTAAATGAAATATAAAAATCTTTCGTCAATATTGGTGCCGTGTTTACTGATTATGAATCAAAAACGCACCGATAGAAAATATCTGAAAAGCTACTGGCTCATTTTAGAGGAATACAACTGACTTCATCCAGCGATTTGTGACTATAGGTGAGACATAGATTCACTACATCACACCGGAGTCAGCACAATAGAGGCAAAGGCGGGAAGTAGTTTTTGTCAGCAGAAAAACTGATTGTTTCACTTTTTGGGACACCAAGGACATACTGCTGATTCACTACCTTGCAAAGAATCAACGAGAATTGGCGAGTAATATGAAACCTGAGTCAAGTAAATCAAGACAATTCAGGAGAAAAGCGAGGTATACAGGAAAAACGTTATTCAACAAGATAGTGCACGCTCTTATATAAGTGCTATTTACATGGATACATTATACATTTGCTAAATTAACTAGAAATAGTTGTCACTTATCCACCAGATTGAGCCCATCGTACTTTTTTAAGTTTCCAAAGATCTAAAATCCCTTGCTGGCAAATCATTTTATTCAGAGGAAAGGCTGATAGCAGCAGTTGACGTATATTTTGATGACTTTGCAGAAATAGACTTCAAGGATAGCATAAAAACTTGATGTCTCGCTAAAAAAATGTGTATTGAAGTTCAAAGAACTATGTTGAAATTAAAGATATTTAAATACTCATGCTTTATAATTCTGAGACCGCAAACTTTCCAAATATATTATTATATTTGGTATATTACAATTTTTCCGTATATTACAATTTATTCGACAGATTGTGTTGGTGAGATAACTTTTGAAGCCAATAAACAATGCCATGTGCATGATAATTTTAGGAAAGATGCCGCACTTATATCAAAGAATTTTGTCGTCTTATAACATAATTAGTTTGTGACCACGTTATACCTAACAATAAGGGGAGATCCGATAGTAGTACAACTCAGTCGTTTGGCAGGCGTGAATTTGGTTGAAATGCTTCATCAGTTTGAAATTTTAGGTTTTACCAGTTTGTTTGTTTTTCTGTTCTGTGTGCAGTCCTAATACAATATTCATTCTTAAAGGACTGTTTACAGTAGAAATTGGTGTGACATATTTCTGCTGTATTTAGAAAATATGCGACCCTTACAGCAAGGAAAAGCCTACTCTCTTTTGCAGTTCATAGCAGAGAAACATTTGCACGATCAGCAAATAAAAATTTACAGTTCTTTCATTGTGTCTATACTATGCGTATTTCTTCGCAAACCGTCTCTGCAGAATCTTTGAGATTTATAATGCTTTGCTTGTTTCCTGTTTCCTCGAACTGAAAGCAACGTCTTCGCTGCAAAATCAATACCATACTATTGTAATATTGAAGTTTGCTTTAACTCTCTCGCTCTCTATCTCACTCACAACAAAAGTTTAAACAAACTCATCTTCCTTTGAGGCCGTCATACTTCCTTGCAAAACTTTCCAACTCAACTCACACAGGCCTTGCCTGCTCTTGTACGTACGTCTTTGAACAAATAGTTCTTGAGAGTTGGGAACTTCAAATCTGTTTCGTCCTCGCATTCTCCGTTTGGATACGTCTCCTTTGTGAAGTGTCTTTCCCTTTACATCATTTTTCCTTCCACGAAATATTTATTTCTCTTTGTAGAATGAGAGACAAAGCGTGGCGAGTATTTGTCATTTGGTGAGAGTTGACCTGATTTTTTTCAAATTATCCTGTGACGATAAAACATCAAATGTTCCTAAAAGGTTCAAGTTTACACCGTAAAACTTACATAAACAAGTTCATGTTGTTTACGTTAATATTTGCAGCCAACGTAAAGATTTCTTTAAACCAACCAAATCCGATAAAATGTTTTTTTACACACA